>JAECUM010001069.1:0-126995 GCA_016617855.1 Megalonaias nervosa | reverse complement strand
CGTGGCACCACACAATAAACTAGTATTGGTCTAGGGGCTGATCAGTAGACTTGATGAAAAGTAACACGGTGAAGTTTATGAAAATACAGAGAGAGAGAGAGAGAAAAAGATTGTCATTTTAACAAAGTTGTTTTGAGGGACTGCTCTGTTTATCAGATGAGTTGTCAGACCAACAAATGGATCTCCACTACCAGAAATGTCACGAAAATGGGGAGATCTACTTGTGGGCCTAATGAGTATTACATAAAAAAAATCTGAATTTATGAATCAATTGAATACATAACGAAAACTCCACAGTGGTAATATAGGAAAACAAAACAAAACATCTCGTCGGTAAGATATTATCCAAATCAAGGAATAATATATAAATTTCTGAATCCCTTTCAGAGTTTAATATATCGGATTTGAATAGTGGAATTTGCGGCCGAGACTCCGGAATCTGAATTTAGTGTCGTCCGTCAGCGTTAGTTTTACTTCCGGTCAAACCGTTAGCAAAGTTTGCGAACTGTAATTGTGTTTTGGACGTTCTCAGTTAACAATCAGTTGGAAACGACAAGTAATAACTTTAGACTTATTGAATGCAGTTTTTTGATAATTTTATTTTCTTATGTAAGAAACGTATGTCCTCAATTTATGTTCAAGTTGCTTATATATGTAAATATCAACATTATAAAATATACCGATAATTAAAGGTGGACGAGTTTGGCCCCTTGGCAATTAGGGGGATGGTTCCATGCTTTTGTTCCGTACAGAGTTGTTTAGGGTAGCCTAAAGATAGAAACTTTTGCTTGTCACCATGTGCCTTGTTACGGAGTTACGTAATAGTTACTGCACTTATTTCATGAAAGTGTAATTAAATTTTTTTTCGGTTTATAGTTCAGAACATTCTTTATGGTTCCAGAATATTCTTTATGGTATATTGAATATGCTATATATAGGTGACAAAGACGCAAATTACTTTATTTTTCCGACTTCGTTTGCAGATTTTGGAAGCCAAACACCAGACTAGAGATGTCATCTGCATTTTGTTGTTAAATCAGCAATACTAGCGAGAATTACGAGGGTCTGTGATCGGTTGGTGACTTGGCCTCACTTCAGCAATAGTGTCACTGTATGATTCATATATTTGCAGCGCAGTTTTAGCTGCCATGGACGGTAGTCAAGACTTTAGTATTCTCACCAACAATAACTATTTACCAGCTGTCAGTCAGTATAATGGAGTGGTTCCAAAGAGCGCAGGATGCAATTTTACCAGCACATTTACACAGAGTGCCCCAGCATTTCAGTCACCAGTGATGTCACAAGGTGTAGTGGGAGGTGTACAACCTATTTTGCAGCCACCAATGATAACATCACTTATGCAGCAGACAATAGGTCATTCCTATAGTCCACCCATCTTCACAAACCCTGTTTATCATCAGCAAAATTTCACCTTCTCATTTCCCACCCAGGCAACAGGGGTAGTGATGTCTTCCTCACAAAATTTTGCAAGTCAACCATGGGCAGGGGTGACAGGAAACATGCCACAAGTTACAGCACCAGGTGTTGGTATTAATTGGCAGCACACAATTCCAACTCAGATTCCATGGGCTAATACAGCAAATACATTTCCAACTCCGGGAGTTGCATCCTTTACAGCATCATCTGAATGTGATTTGTAAGTCTCTGTGTGTATGTAGTTTTCTGTTCTAGAGAGTCCCTTTGAGTTGTATGTTTAATTAGGTCAACAAGACATAACATAGTGACCTAACAAATTTGGTCACCATGGGACATTTAAAACAGAAAGTAAGCAAGTAAGGAACTAATTGTAGAAAGTGACAAAAAGCAAAGGTTTTGGTTAAAGCAAATTAAAGACTATGTATTTAATAGCATTTTAAAGCACCTTGGAACTTTTGTTATGTGGTGCCAGCTAAAGGTAAAGAGAAGAATATTTATTTTTATACAGAATCCAGTATAATAAAATAAGGGTTATGTATTTGAGAAATGTCAGTATTTCCAGAAGTAATAAATGAAACTTTTAAGCTTTTGCTTGTGTCATTTATAGTCAGTACTTGGGGATAACATTGATATTTATTTAATTAATCACATCAAAATTAATTCATAAGTTAAAGTTTTCAAGTGAAATTTTAAGGACGTGATAATGTTCTATAGTTTCCATGGTAAAGGTGTCATATATATTGCTATAACAATGCCCAATTTGTCAAATAGTAAGGGGTTGTTGACATTAAAGCTACATAGGAAGCAAAAAAATGAAATTTTTAAAAACATTAACAGAATTTAAAATAAAAAATTCACCCACCTAGAAATTATTTGTCACCATGTCTGGGACATAACATTCATGTCCTGACTGTTATGACCCAAAATCAGAATATGTGTATTGTATATGTGTATTGTAAGTCATGATCCAGTTTGACCCTGCTATAGCATGCTCTGTTATAACATGTGGATATAACACAATTGTGGCCTGGCTCCCAAAATCTGATATACATTTATTTTTCTCATAAATGAAAAAAAATGTCTTCTTAAAAGTATGAAAAATAACATGTAAAAGGTTTATTATCATTTTGGAAAAGAGATATGAATTCTAATACAAGATGATCATGACATGGCTCCTGAAATTTTGTACACATATTTTTCTTTTACACAAAAAGATATTTATTTCTTCATAAAGGTATGAAAAATAATGTGTAAAAATTTTTTTCAGGGATTGTGCTGGGCTTCACTAATGTCACAAATTGGGATTTTTTTTTCCTTATTGGCAACAAAATGTACCATCTGGCGATTTTTTTTGTTTTTCCAACAACATTGTTGACTGTTTAAACAATCTTGGGTTTGGAATAGAGAAATTCTTGGGTTTGGAATAGAGAAATTCAAAGACACCATGAAAGGAAGCTGCAAACTTGTATATAAAATGAAATGGAATCTCTCTATTGTTACATAATCAAATTCTTTGTTCATGCTGACAAGCCATCTTTACAGTGCATTGTTATATCATAATCCGTTTGTGCTGACATCTGGCCTGAGTATTGTATGCTGTAAAACATTCAAATAGTCATGCTACCAGACAAGGTACAATCAACCAACCTTTGAAGGCAGGAACAGGAACTGTTACAACCAACCAAACAATGGCTAATTTTTTTTATGTACCCAGAGAAAATAGTTTTTTTCTGAAACTTCAAGAAAACTGATTATTTTGGAAGCACCAATCATTCTGTATAAATACTCATCATCATCATCATCAGTCCCATAGTATGGTAGACTGTTGGGGCACCACACAAGACCGAACAATCAGCTTCCTCCATTCCTCTCGATATTTCATCTTTCTCATTGAGTCGCTCAGTGTCAAGCCTGTCCACTCTCGAATGTTGTCTTCCCATCTCTTTCTCTGCCTGCCTCTCTTTCTTCTTCCTTGTACAGTGCCTTGCAGGATTGTCTTGGCAAGTCCTGATGATCGTGAGACATGCCCATACCACTGCAGTTTATGTTTTTTCACTGTGCTCAGGAGGTCTTTGTGAGGCCCAGAGGCTCGTCTGATCCTTTGCCGTATTTCTCCATTGGTGACACGTTCTTTGTATGAGACGCCGAGGATCTTTTGGAAGCATCTCATCTCTGTGGCTTGTATCATTTTCTCCAAGTCAGCTGTTTTGGTCCATGATTTCACAGGCATAGAGAAATATGGAGATAACCAGTGAGTGCATCAGTCTGACCTTTGAACTGAGTGTGATGTTCTTGTCATTCCAGATGGGCTTCAGTTTTGTCAGCGCTGCTGTTGTCTGCGCAATCCTGGAGAGTACTTCAGGCTTTGATCCTTCATCAGTTACAATTTCCCCCAAATACCTGAAGCTGTGGACTGTTTCTAGCTTTCGTACCTTGGACCCTGATGTCAGTACTGATGCCCTTGGTGTTGTTGGTCATCAGTTTGGTCTTCTCTGCACTGATTTCCATGCTGTAGGCTGTGGAGGTTTATAAATACTAAGCAAATGAAAACAAAATTTCAGTCTCAATCAATGTTCTACAGTTATTTTATGTTGCCATCAAAATAACAAATAGGCATCTGTCTGGTCCTCCAAATTTGGTCTTTAGTGGTGACTTCAGTAATGCATGAACCCTTCGCTCAAAGCAAGCTGACAAAAATCTAACTTATTTCTATCTTGAAATATTGCTCAGGACAGATGGAAAATAGCATCTTCAGCAATAAATTAGTGAAGGATTTAAATTATTTTGCATTATGCCTGAAATTTGTTTGGAAAGAGTTTTGCCAGTATTTTCAGTAAATTAATTTTTTCCAGCTGCTGTTGATCATAAAAAAAAAAAGAGTTCCAGTTTTATCCATTGTTATGCATTCATTAGATTTTTAAATGCCATTAATATTCTTTGATATTTGTTTGGGGAAGAGTTTGTAATACTAATTCCTTGAGCAAGAAATGAAGATGGTTGTGATGTTTAATAAATATGAGTAAATGTCATTTTGGTTTCATATTAGATAGATGTAATGCACCCCATTTGAAGGTTCCATGTTCCAGGTCCATCTTTCATCTTCATTGGATTTTTGTGGTGTAAATAACATTTTTTTATCATTTGTTTGGGGACAATTTCATTGAGGAAATTAGTCGATGATAACATGAAAAAGGAGAGATAAAGGTCATGTTTACCCAATGTAAGTAAAAGTTTTTGTTAATTTCATTTTAGATAACTGAGATGAAACATGTACCAAAGTCCACAGTGCCTTTGTGTTATATCAGTTGTTATGTCCAGTGGGTGGAAATTAGCTAACTTCTATTTTTTTAAAAGTATTCATGGTAAAACCAAATCAGATATAAACTAACTTAATGGCATAAACTATGGAAATGATGCAACTGTGGGTGGTTTACACAATGTCATTTTCTCTTGGTAAGCAAATGTGCAGCAAGACATTGTCTAATACTAGAAAATTTCTAATATTCTATGTGCAGTTTAAAATTTTAGTAAATACAACAACATTGCCTCTTTTCATAAATTAGTAAGTTATTAAACTGAAAGGCTGGTTTTGTTATGTTGATCTTGTCTTGTTATTTTATCGCCATTAGACTTTAAAATATTTAGCTGAATTGTTAAACGTAACTATATAATCAACATTAGACTTATTTACTATTTCAGACTTGGTGCTTTGCTTGAAATAGGAAAGGAGTCTTTTAAAATATTGCTACAACATGGTAATATGAGTAAAATAACATATTGTATAATAATTGCACATATATGCCCCACGGGGGTGGGGGTGGGGGGTGGGGAGTGGGTTGTAGGGAAAAAATCTTGGATAACCCACACATTATATGCACTAATTTTTGGTATATGTTGTACTTAATGGGATAGGATCAGATATTGAGATGTAAATTATGAATACTAAAAATGGATGGTATGATTTATCAGAAATTAAGCATTATTGAAATTTATGAAGTCAAAAATATTTGTTGCCAGCATAATCTTTGTCAATAAATTAATTTTACCCTTTCAGACAAATGGTTTTCTGACACCTGTGTATATTTTAGCAGAAGCGTTCATATTAGATAGAGTTTAGTCATCAGATGAGGAAACAACTTTATTGATCCACTTGTTTTTTTGTTTTTTTTATGTTATTCAAAAGCTGTTGCTAATATAACCTCAAATTTCATTCCACATTTATGTTCGAAAAATGTTGTTCCTATGATGACTTTAGATTCAGGATGTACATGGTCAGCAAAAAAAAAAAACCAATGAAGAAAATGAAATATCAAAATTAGCAAATGATATCCTTGAAAAAATTGTCACTTTATTTTGTTTGAATGAAGACTACTTCTTTGAAAATTGAGGACAACTGTTATTGATAGGAGAAAAAACTTTGAACTTGTTCTGAAAAGCTGTTCAACAGAATTTGATGAAAATTTGAAAAGTGCCAATACATGAAGGACATTTGCAGTTTTATCATTGATGTTGATCTGCCTTCAAATATGGCAGCCATTTCTAAAATGGAAAAGCCTTCATTGTTAATTACAGAAATGGAAAAAGATGGTGGCCCAAGGGTCCCTACGAAGTTGGAAAGTGAGGTCATCAAAAAGAGGGATTGCAAATATTTTTAGTAATGTTTTTGTCTATTGAAGAAAATTCAAACACATATCATTATCAGCCTTCTCTGCCTACTGTATGTGGATTTCAAATTCTTTATGCACGAGTAGTCATTCTACTTTTTATACGGAATTTGTTTTACACACTTGATTGTACATGTACATCATAAAAGGTACAAATAGCCATCTCTATTGTTTCTATCTTGTTCTCTGGTCCCATTATTAGGTACATACTCAAAGTCATCTTTTCTTGGTAAGCGTGAGAAAACACTGATCATGGCATGAAGGGCTTTCCGAGTTTTGTTTCAGTGATGCCACTGTGCCATTAAATATGCTCACTGTTACTGTAGGTACAAAAACCTTTGAATGATTTCTTTACCTGTTCAACAAAATGTGAACAAATTTGATACAAAGCATCCAGGCATTAGGGGGAATTCATGTTTTTACATGCCAAACTGCCATCCAATATGGCTGCCATTACTAAAAATAGAAAAGCATTCCCAAATGCCACTCAACAGAATTTGATGAATTTGAAAGAAGGTATCCTGGCACAAAGGATTTTCAGATTTGTAAAACTGATAACAATTTGCTATCAATTATGGCTGCCATTACTAAAGTAAAGCATTTAAAAGATGATTTCTCAAAAAATAAACAGAACTCATCTGAGCTTGACAGGAAGCATCCTGGTATGAAGTGCTTTAAATTTGTACAGATGATGGTAATCCATCATTAAATATGGTCACGATTGGTAAAAATGGATAAACTTTTAAAAGACTCATCAAAATCTACTTAACAAAGTTTAACCAAATTTTGCCTGAAAGTATTTTGGCATTAAGATTGTTTAAAATTTTTTTTACAAATGATGCCAGTCTGCCATCAAATATACGAAACAAAAATATATGAAAAGGTAGTGTAGGATAAATTGTTTTCTGATATTAAATTTCATTCTGTCATGACCATTTTGTGAATTTTTTTTAACCAGGAATTCACCTCAACCATCTTGTAGTGAGACGGCTAGAAGACATAAACGTCACTTGCAGGAGAGAAATAGGTAAGTTCATTGCTTTATTTTCATCATACATTTGTTTTAGTGGTTTTGACAATTGTGCTTTTTGCATTCATGTAACTTTTTAATGTTTTCTTGTTTGCTGAAGCCTGAGATGTGTAGAAAATCCAAAAATTGTTTATTTTACTTTGTGCTGTAATTTTTATGACTCTTTAAAAACATGTTAAATACACTGATATTGAATTCAGGCATTGGTGTGAAGTGGTCATTTGGATGGTACAAAATCAGAGAAAAAATAAATTGTTGACAGCAAAATGCTGCAAATGTAGAAATGAATATTTTAAAAACTTGAAGATTCAAAGCATAAAACAGATGCAACTTCACCAGACAGGCCCTCCTCCTGCCTGGTCTTGGCCTTAGATGATATTATTATAATCCAATAATTGGGAATGTAAAGTTTCCTTGTCTTTTGTAAAATCATCGCTGTATAAAGCAGTGCTTCAGAAACAGCCTGTGTAAATCACTTCCAACAGCTACATGCCCAAGGAGCCTGTTAATGTTTTGAGATGGTAATACATGAAACTATTGAGGGCATTGCCAGGTAGCTTTTACATGGGGCATTTTAATTTTCAAAAACTCAAATGCTTGCTTTACATACGATTTCATATAATACTTTGTATTATTTTGTAGCTCATTATGTCCTCCAAACAAAGTTCGTTTAACAGAGGACAAAATAGCAGCGGAAATGCAAGACTTAAAGATCAGTAATGGCATCCCATACAACAGACCTGTGCCATCTCCTGTTCATACCGGCATCCAGGATCAAGTAATCAACATTGACAATTTAAAACTGAATGTGCAAACAAACTATAAAATTCCTCAGTGGCAGGAGTTTTCTAACAGGTACGCATCTTCTGAAGAGACAGAATTAGTCTTTTGAATATTATATCACATCTTGTCTGTCACAGATTTCATTTCTGCTCTGTAACTGGAAGGACAAGATGGTTTGAAAACAGCATAAGACTTAAAGTGCAGAAGACCAGTTCTAGTTTGACTCCCACCAGTTTCAAACAAAATTTAACCTGAGTTGTGACTCGTGTTAGACTCGAACGTTTCCCTTCAGTGGCATATTGGCAGGGACATTTGTGACCTATGGATGCATTTCTGGCTTAGTCCTCATTATGATAATGTCGAAAGTCTCCATGCACATTTAAAGTAAATGAGTGAACTCTGACATTTCTGATCCTTTATTGCATAGTTCATCTTGGTTTAATTTGATATTCAGCATTCAGAGGTTTCAAGAATTTTTCATTTTGTGAAAGACTTGGAGTTCCACGGGTGGAAATTAAGAGGTCTCACTTTAACCCATAAATTGATTGGGTTTTAGTAATCTCTCTTACTGTATATGTCATTGGTTCAGAACATTTTCTATATGCTTTCTGACATTTGATTTTTATATGGTGGGATGGGGCGTTAGTGTGAGAATTTGTAAATTTCCACCAACTGTTTAGTTGTGTTTACTTAATTTCAAAACATCATGAAACCAAAGCAGACTTTTCCTAATAATGCTGTCATAACTTCTTCTGCTAAGGCTGATACTTTGTCAAACATAGTATTAAAGAGGGTTGTTTTTTGCTGCAATTAAAAACTTGCTAGGAAAATACCATATATACTGGCTTATAAGTCAATTCAAACTGCAAAAAAAACCCCCAAACATCCTTATCTGCCATAGCATAATGTGCCTGCAGACCAGGGTCTATGTTGTTTGTTCTACTGATTAGTCCTAACAAACTGCACAGACCCAGATCTTGCGGCAGGCGCCGGCTGATCTGGGTCTGTGCAGTTTGCATTTGGACTTATAAGCGAGGATATATGGTACGTGTTTTTTGCATCCTGTATGGTTAATGAGGGCTGACTTTCAAAGATTTGAAATGCCTGGACTGCTCTTCTGCTTGAACATAACTCACAAAATGTTGCATTCAGTGTTTTGTTGCATCTCAGTGGCAACGACTGGCTAAACCATTTGCTTATTACTTTCTTTGGATTAAACTTTTATTCCCAATCATCTTTTATTCTTTTGTTGACAATGGTTAATACTTGTATATTTTTAGGATTAATGATAACTGATGGGAAAACGATTTTGGTTTGTTGATTGCATTATTAGGTGACTGTTCATTGGGGATTTAACCTACAATCTTATTGGACTGGTTGTGGTTGCTATGAACAAACAAGTAACAAAATTTGAATATGTGCATTCTTACTTAAATGGTTTTTACTTTCTAATTGTTGTCTGTCTTGTTACTTTTATTTAAAACGAGCCATAACGGTATTTATTGTCACAGCATTGTAATGTGAGATTCTGTTTGATGCTTGACAGTGTTGATGGGATCACTCCAGTGTATCACTGTATACCTTAATCTGCTTCTTTGTTTTAAGGAGCAATTATGACGGAATTCTAAAGACAGTCTGACACCTATCATAGAAGGATTTGCCATGCCATGCTTGTTTTGTCAGACCAGGAGTTCGAAACTATTAGTGGAGTTAAAGATAATATATGATTTACATTCATAAATATGAATCTCTGACATGAGTACTTGTTTTTTGCAATTGGTCAGAATATCATTACCATCAGACATGTCCACCATATACAAGGAAATTAAGAGGGTGTGATTTTGATAATTTTAAAAATATTTTAGAGAGCTTTTGAAAAATCATAACATCAAACCAGAATCTGGTTGTATTGCATTTATAAATTGTATAATTTTCCTATAAATGTGGTCTGCTTAGAATATCACTTTATTGATAATCATTGATTAAATAAAAATGAGATAACATACTTCATTATCACATAAAGATGGACCTGAGACACCATATAACTTACCTATAAATTATTCAGTATGTTGATTTATTCAGTATCATACAGTTTAGCTTCAGTGTGATGAATTGTTAACAAGATATTTAACTTGTGTGTCAGAAATATTTGCCAAGGTTATGTACCAGTTTGACAGTTTCTGCAACTCAAGTCCTTGTGACATCAGAAGGGAACCTCACACTGCAAATTGCTGTCTGATGTTTCTCTGGGTTGTTTTCTAATTGCAAGCATTTTTCAGCATAGGTAAGGGGTGTGTCATTGGTGGATGTTCTTAGCTACCTGATTAATAATGTATCTGCACAGATAGTTATAATAAAATAAAAAGTAGGTTAAAGTCACAACATGAAGAGAGAGAGCTAGTAGATTCTGAACAGTTGCTGAAATTGTATTTCATTATTTTAAATTAACCATGCTTGTGAAAAGATATAAAATTAAACCATGAGAATAACATAAAAAGAAGAGAACATATAACAAAAGAGAAAGTTTAAAGTAGGGGGAAGAACAATGGGGTGCACACAGTCACAATATCGTGAAATAGAAAGAAAAAATTATTGATTTCATTATTTGCTAAAAGTCAACTGGAGATGCAGTTTTCACAATCCTCATGTGGTCCGAGAGAGAGAGAGAAAGAGAGAGAGAGAGAGCTGTATGTTAAATTGCAGACAACTATAGCAGTAGATGCATTCAAGGTAGGATTTGATTTGGACAGAGGGATTGATCTTGGAAATCATGAAAGTTTTCCCTTAGCAGTATTCTTTTAAAATTTAATTTAGTTTTTACAGACAAATATTATTCATCAAACTTCCACTGTTAATTTCTGGGCTGCAACTTGGGGCTGTTAAATATGACATTCCAAATCAGATGGCTTAGTGCATTATAAATGACACCTTTCCCAAGCATGGTCTGAGATTATTAATTATCAAACTTCCATTGTTAATTAATTGCTGGGCTACAATTGGGGCTATCACATACTGTTATCCAGGTCGAATGGTTACATGTAATATAAATGACATCTAAACATGCATGTATTCAATACACACGACTATAGAAAGAAAAAAGAATTTTGGCTGAGTATATAGTGACATAAAGACTATTGATTCTTTATTTGGTGTCCAGCTATTACTGTTGTGGTTACTAGTTGGTGCTGAACATAATCATTAGCAAAACTTTTTAAGGAAATGTAAATATGTATCAGAGGTATTTGGTTGTACTTAATGGAAGTATACAAATCATTTTAAACGGTGTTGCAAAATAGAAAACAGATTTTATTGGTACCGTCATTGACTCATGTCTGCAATAACACAACATGTAATATGAAAAACATGATTTTATTTTCCCACTCCCAAACCAACACCCCCCTCCCCAGCATGGTTATGTTTTGGAAAACATGATTTTAGTAATCTTTGGTAAGAAAAAAAAAGAGATTTTTTTTTTTTTTACCTCCACTAGCTTCTAGTGTGTATACATGTAAATATTCCTGCTTTGAGCCCATGTAAAACTATTCTCACTGCAGTTTATATAGCTGATGGTCATAGAGGTAGTTATCAGAGATACCCCAACTATCATTTTGCATGTTACTTAATTGGCTGAGAATAGCTAGAGTGTTGCTGCATGAAGTCATAGGGTGATGCCATTTAGAATCCTTTGAATACTGCTGTGGGAGAGTCCATTGGGCTAATTTTGCATGGGTGATGTACACAAATTATGAAAACCCAATTCATTTTACATTAGGTAATATCAAAGAGACGTATGTTGAAGAACACAACAAAAGTTAACTCACATCATTTGTCTTGACTGAGGATGCTTAAGCCATCTATATTAAAGATTTTTGGCAAGTTTGCAATTAACGGTAACATTTAATGTTTATTTTACTCCATGTACAGCAGGCAAAACATAATTAGTTCAGTCATCAGAATAGTGTACAAGTGGGATTCATTTTTGAAGGCAAAAGTTGAAATGCAGCTGCGATTCAGGGAAGGATGAGTGATCTTCAAAGCCCAGCGTAATTTCAGAAGTCTGTTGACAGAGTTTGACTTTGTGAAGTGCAACAGGATCTCCAGTGAAGTTTGAACAACAGTACCATCCAGTCTCTGATAGGTGCAAAGATAAACACATGTGACACTTATGTTCAGTTCCCACCACCACCACTGGACTACTGAGAGCAGCAATGACTGCATCAGATTAAGAAAATATTTTACTGGCCACTTGATTTTAAAGACAAACTTCTTGTTGTTTTTTAATTATTTAAAGTGTGTCCAGTTGCGAGTATGTGAATGTGGACACAGAGACATAGTGATCTCATTCAAGAGCAGTCTTAAAATTCATCTGTTTCGATTGTAAGAACAGACTTAAAGACTTAATAATGTTTCCTTACCTTAAATATTTTCAGCATGTTTTCTGTTTTCTAATTTCAGGGTGTGTGTTTTTTTTTGTAATCTGTAATCATATCATTATATAGGTGTTGTCCAATGTTGTAAAGTGCTTAAAGCTTCTAAAGATTAGGCGCTATACAAAGTCCTCATTATTATTATTATTATTATTATTATTATTATATATATGTGGTCATGATATAGTCTACCAACTATTTTTTGTTTGTAAGTGTATTAAATGTTTCAAAGAAAACATATGCTATTTTCTTTTCCTTAAAATCAGATTTGAATTTCCAGTACTTTTCTATAGGCTTATGAAAAGATAACTTACTCTCAATTGGATGATGTCAATTTTTTGGGTCACATGCACTGGCCCCCCCCACTCCCCCTCGCCACCACCCAACACTGTGAATATGGCAGGAATGTTGACTGTTGTACACAGATCCCAAGTACAAGCCACCACATCAAGCTATTTACAAAGGTTTTCAATAGAGATCAAATTTTGGTGGTAATTAAGTAGCCATATTTCTTGGTCCAGTAAATGAATGTGCTTCAAGTCTTCTCATTATGGGGAAATGTCTAATAAATTAAGATTCCTGATTATAGTTTATAGTATTCAGGTCTTTAAAATGGTGTACCAATCCCAGTGTGTGCTGTCCAGTACTGAAACTTAGACTAGTAGCAAATTAAATTACATTCCAGTACTTGTAAATTCTTAACAGAATATGAAACACATGAAGTAAGGTTCTGTTTTGCACTGGATTAGGTTTTAAAATACTGTATTTACTTGGTTATAAGATGAGTCCAAATGCAAACTGCACTGACCCAGATCTGCTGTCCCATAATGTGCCAGCAGATCTGGGTCCATGTGATATGCAGGTGCATTATGTTACAGCAGGTCAGGATCTTTGTTGTTTGTAGTTTGACTCGACTTATAAGCAACTACATATAGTGTATTCTAATCCTCAGAAATGAATTCATGTATAAGTGACAGGTAGTGACCAGCTGCAGGTTTTAGTGTTATCCATAATGGAAGTGTTTTATAATTGTAGAACTACAGCTGTGTCTGCAAACAAAAATGGATAAATAAGTTTTTAAAAAAATAATGCCCAAAAATTACAAAGCATAGAAAAATTAATATTTGCAAAAACAAATTTGGTGTCTGTAAACAAATTGTGTCCAAAGACATTCAGAAAATGAAGAACTAGAATGATGAACTTTGCAAAACATTTTCTTTTGTATGTGCACCAACATTTTGGGGATCACTTTGTCACAGTTACCGCAATGACGTGGAGTTTAATGATCTCAGATATGTAACATTGTCTGTAATTTTCGCTCTACATTCGACCACATTGTCGACTTTTGGTTTTCATGCTACATTTGCCCAGTTTGTCTATATGTGGTTTTCACTCTACATTTGACCACATTGTCAACTTTTGGCTTTCATGCTACATTCAACCACATTGTCAACTTTTGGTTTTCATGCTACATTCACCCAGTTTGTCTATATGTGGTTTTCACTCTACATTCAACCACATTTTCTCATTTCAGATTCTCAGTGGATGAAGATACTGAAGCTGAAAAGAAGAAAAAGACCATTAGTGCAAGACCTAAACTTCACCTTTTAGCAGATCTTAAATCTCTCCTTCCATCTAATCCGATCTTACCCAGGAAAATTTTAGAAGAAATGTAAGTCGTCTTGGCTTTCCTTGTGTATGGTTCTTATTTCTTGAAAGGGGTGGACAACATGGAATTCTTAGATATAGCACAGACTTGTATTATTTGTTCAGAGTGCCTGTGTGAAGTTTCTTCTGTGTGCAGGAACTGACATACAAATACTTGTATTTTTTCTGTATGGACACATTGAAAAACAATGGTAGCCAAATGGATACTTACAGTTTTTTGCAAAACATATTTCTGTTGTTTGATAAGAATTATTTGTTATCATTCTCAAAGAATTGTGACCAGTTTCAAGTTTAATTTCATTATAAAAGATAAGACACAAGCCAAAGAGGATTGTAAACATTGTAATTGCATCTGAAAATGAAAGTTGTAGACAGATTTTTGGGACCAGGAAATTTTGTCTCCTGTTTTCGACTTAGCATATGATACAGAGATGATTGGGCCCAGTGTTTGGGTCATCATTCATGTCTTGGGAATTTTATTTATTAAGAAACAAGTTTATTTTGGGAATTTTTAACAAATTGGTTTCTGGTTTCTAACCTTCTGTCATTCATCATTTGTACTGCAGGTGTTTTTTACAGGGTTCCCGCTTGGGTCTGGAATTCTGGAAAAAGTCTTAAATTTGAAAATTGCTTTTCCAGACCCTGAAAAGGTCTGGAAAAATTTAAAAAATGACTAAAAAGTCTGGAAAAAGTCTTAAATTTTCATTGTCATTAATACTCTTTTCCTGGGGGGCCCCGAGTGGTCGAGTGGTCTAAAGCGCTGTACGTTATGGATCACTGCCATCTCACCTCTGTCTGCGCTGGTTCGAGTCTAAGATTCGGTGAATGTGGATATGTGAGAAAGCTTGCCAGTAGCTTCTCGTGGGTCGGTGGTTCTTTCCGTGGATTTCCCGGTTTCTTCCTCCACCATTAATACTGGCCGCCATGCATAGCCTATCGTGTGCTGAAAAATGGCGTTAAGCCCCACAACAACAACAACTCTTTTCCTTCACTAAGTTTAATTGTCATATTGGGCCCTGGACAAGACATTCTGTCATAATTCGAACCATGCATCGAGGAAGTTTCACAAATGCACATTTAAAATACAGGCGACCTAGACAATCCTAAAGGCTGAATCCTTGCGTGGTTCATGTTAGATGATTCAGTTCGGCAAATAGGCCTACTGGGTGATGATAGTGATGGCAGTTTATTTTAAAGCTTTGAATTACATCAGATTATTGGAGCCAGAAAAGTGTTAAAAGTGAGAACTTCAGCTGATGCAGCTTGACTGAAATTGAGCTTTGAACTGAGTGGGTCATGTGTGTAATCAGAACCGAAACGGACATCATTTTGAAAGCTCAAAAATATATTACACTGCAAATGTATGTCAACTGTTTGACCAAAATCGGCAAAATAACAAATTCATAACTTTTCAAACACTAGATATGTAATTTTAATAGGTCTGATCACCAGCATAAGAGGTCTAACTTTCAGGACTATTCATTTGGCGATTGTTAGCAAAAATCTCTGGTCTTATAAGCATGGTTTAACTCCATCTTATTCTTGAGAAGTGTTTTAATGTATTGCCTGGATATTTTATTTGCTACTCAGTTTGCAGGTAGAAGAACGAGTGCAATTTAAGCAATGAATAATAACACAGATTTATATTCTTTGATTCACATGGATTATTTTTTTTTTTTTTGAGTAAAGCAATGCAAGTAGAATTCTAATGTACAATTGGGGACAATTTACCGCTAAATTATCCATGATAGGAATAACATGGGGATATATGTTTTCACTGTCTTCTGAATTCAATTGAAGAAATGCAGGGATATGACAAATTTATTTAATTTAGTGTACTATTAAAAGTTTTTATATTTTAAACATATTTGCAAATTCCCAAAGTCCGGAAAATTGTGATTTCAATTTTTAATCAGCTTTGGCATAATATCTTAAGGTTTATGAGTGGAAAAAGAAAACAAAAAACATAAATATGTAATAATGAGGGTAAATCCAAAAAAGTTAACAGTTCTCCTTAAAAATACATCATTCAAAAATACCTTGAGCATAGCTACATATAGCCTTATAAGGGTTCAGATCAATTTCATAAATAAACTAAAAATAAAATTATGAAGTGAATATATTTATTTGATCAAAATACCATTATCCGAACAAGTGATTTAAGAAAGTGAAACGTAAGCAGAGTTTATATTAGTGAAATATCTTATTTTGGAACTAAAGTATCGAAAAGACATTACCCATGAGCAGTGAAAAAATGTACATAATAAACATATAGAATAGTTTCCAAACTTGTTCCAGCTGGCTAAACTAGCTATGTATATGCCCCATCAGCAGAGGTGTCTCAGCATAGAACAATATTCATACACTGGAGAGGAACAGATTAAGCTGAGAAAAATCAACGTATTAATGCGTATACAACTAGAGGTAACATCTTTTAAAGATTTTGATTTCATTATGACTCCTACAGAGTGTAGCTGGAAGAAAGATAGATGGATATTGTAGTGATAGGTATATTTTGTCCTCTCCCTCTTTTTTGTTCTACTCCCTCCGCCCCCCTTTATTTTCATAACAAGTGGGTACCCCACCCCCACCCCCATTAGATAAAATCCTGGCAGCGTCTTTGAAGTGAAAGCACTGGAGTTGCAGCTGGAGAAGAAAGTTTAGAAGCTAAAGTGCACTGGTTAACATCTGGGTTACAATGAATTTCTTTTTAAACATCATTTCCCTTTTATATTACATTTATTTATTTCTGTATTGGTTTTGTATTTGTTTCTTGTATTTAAATTAGTAACTGAAGCAGAACACTTGATACCGTGAGTAGTCACTGAAAACTGGTCATTGAAAAGTCATTGAATTTCAGCTCTCATGACCTATATTAAGCCTGTTTCATTGATTTTTTCATTAGTTAGGTTTTGTGTTGTGCTAGTGAGTATTCATTTTAATTTCATTGCATTTTATTTGATTTGACATTCTTGGACCGATCTTTTTGTGTGCCTGTGAGTGTGTGGACCTGATATTTAAGAATGCCTGGACATTGTATTTATAACCCTTGTGGGAAGAAGCTCATGACTTCAAATCCTGGATAGGGCCTTCCAAATTTAAGACTAAAGTATCATGTTGGCAATGCAGGTCAATAAACTTGTCACATTATTAGGTCTGGAAATTTTTATTTTTTGGTCTGGAAAAGGCCTTAAATCTTTTTCTAAATTTGTGGCAGGAACCCTGTTTTGGGGTGTTCCTCGATAGCAGATCAACATCTGACTTGTAGAAGACTACACTTTTTGAATTGCTTGTTGCATGAGATGGGCTACATTGTATGAATTTCAAAATAATAATAAATTATATTCAAATAAAAATTTGCAGCTTTAAATTAACTGCACAGATTACCATTGTAATACTTAAGGGATTATGAAATTGCATACTAGCTTTCAGAGTGTGAATGTTTTCAGCATAGCTGTTAATGCAGTTCCAATTGCATAGAAATTTCATTGTGTTTTAGATACAAGATTAGACACTTTTCAGGGGTAGAAAAATTTTGAAAGTCCATGGTTGTTCCTGGACAACCAGTTTTGAAAATCAGGTAGCCCAGCAGATTGTTCTGGTTGCCTGGTTAATTACTTCAGTTGCTAGAAGATTGCCAGAAACTTTAGTTGCAGTCCTATTCAAGATGTGTGGAAAAAAAGAAACCAGAAGCGAAAACTTACCATGGAATTATGTGGTGGCTATCTTGGCTGTGTCATATACCAGCCGTAACCCAGTCGTATGGCATAATGCCTAACCAAAACAGCTGTCTTCATCTTGAAGCAGTCTTCCCCAATTTGTGACACTGTGTGTGAGTTTTTGCAGAAACCAGACAGTCTTTAACAATAAGATTTATACATCCAGATTCCTTTCATTTCACCAGGAACTTTATTGTCCCAGTCCTATTTAAGATGTGTGGAAAATAAGGAAACCAGAAGCAAAACTTAAGCCAAAATTATATGGTTTCTATCCTGGTTATGATGTAGTATACCAGCCATCCTGAACCCACTTCTTTCAGTAGATACACATAACAGATTCAGGTTGGGATGCTTGCACAGAGCCAGAGGGAGTGGTTCATCAGGATCATTAGCCTCAGGAAGAATTGAATGCATGGCAAAATTTGTAAGAGCATCATTGTGTTGTGGTTGACATGGACAATATGTCAACATGAGCGTACCTTAGGCATCAGGCAGGTGTTCCTTCTCTTTGTGCAAAAGTCTGGAACCTCCGACGATAGTTAGGGGAGATCATTCTCAGAGTCTGGACAAAAGAAATACCCTGGTGAACACCCTGTTCACATGGGGCTTTATGATCCCAACAAAGTGACATGTTTATCTAACAGGCTTATTAACTGCCCATATCTAAATATTTTTTTTTTTTTAGTGTTTCATCTACATAATTATGCTCAGAATGGCATAGACCAGAAATTCTCATAGAAAAATGATTGCAGTTTTGTTCAGATGAAAAGTATGTGCAAAAATCTGAAAGCATTTAGATTTTTGGCTTTTAGTTAGGTGCCTGTTCTCTTGTCTCTAAATTGTGTTTGATATTATTTTGACAGCAGTAAACCAAAGATGGAGATAGTATTATGGCAGCCACCAGGGGTAATCAAAGCAATGCCACCTACAGAAGAAACCAAAGGGAGTTCACAGTCACAGCAACCCCAAACCATTATATCTGGAGTATATCCAGGTATCCCAACACCTGTTCCAGAACCCAGGTATGTACATCAGAGTCTCTTCAGTTAAATGTGTTATCTTACCTGTTATATTATTTTGTTATCACACTACTTAGCCTTGTGATTGCACTAGTTTGATAATCATGTTATCACACCAGCTGGTACAGCTTTAGAACATTTGTGCTGTGTATCAACAGTAATGCATTGGAGAAGTGTGCAACATGCTGAAAACAAACTGGTTGGAAAATTTACATTGTATCCTTGGGGAAAGTGTACCTGTAGTTGAAGATTTTCTTTCTCCTGCAAGTTTAAAATTTTCACAAACATTTGAAAAAATTTGTCACGATCAGTAAAAAGATCCCTGTACTGACATGCAATACTTTGACAATGTCACAAAATGTACATATTTATCAGTTTGATTCAGTAAGAAAGTTAAATGTTAATATCAATACTGTATGTACACTTAGTTGTTTGCAATTCTGGCATTTGGTAAAGAAAATATTGTAGAACTGCCAGACAGGTAAAATTGTAATTTTATAGCAGCATTAGCTTACCCATAGCTATTGTTTATCATTCTTTTCGTGCCCCCCAAAAATGTACCCTCTGTTTCATGTGTTTATATCCTTCCTTTGAGTGAAGAATTGTCTGTATGACACAGTTCCTTGAGCGTCTCACATTATCCTTGGTATTTTATGTGCAGAACAAACACAGTTCATCTGTTTCATAGATGACTTTACATCAGGACATCAGAGTGAGGTGGGAGAAGGGCATTCAACAGTAGCTATGGGTAAGTGTTACATAATTAAAATTAGTTCTACCTGCGAAAAAGCTACATTTTAATAGCAGCAATAGCTTACCCATAACTATTGTCGAGCTGAATTTATCAGTAAGTAGGGTTGACTGATGCACCATTAAACTGATTAAAAAACCCCCGAGAAAACAGAAAGTACTTACCCATTGGTGGAGAGGTCCACTTTATGGAATGTTGGTATTTCTTGGGGCCACATGTGCCATAACAATGGAACCCATAAAAAAAATGCCTGCACTTTGTGGCAATAACAAGAGGAGTTAAAAAGGATGAAAAAGGTATGGGAACACCAAAATGTTGTCTTTATGATGCCTTCCAAGGAGGAGTGATTAAGGTAGGCCCAGGAGGTTGCAATGGCTCGAGCCTCATGGGATTTAAGTTTCATAGTGGAAAGGTCTCAATCAGTAAGAGACTGGTACACTCTTTTGATCATGGTGACAATTCATCGTGAAATAGTGGCAGGTGAAATGTCTATGGAGCTCATTAGAGGGAGGAAAAGATGCTTCCTAGCCTTTATTTTTTCCTTTGGATGCTGTAAGATAGGATCAGAGTGCTCTCATGGGACATAAAAGTCTATCGGTATCATCCACAGCACAGATTCAACTGATACTACGGATTTCTGTTGGTAGTGGAGATATGGAAGGTAATTGATTTTGGCTAAAAATCCCAGTTGACAAAGGAGGGAAACCAAAACATAATTCTAAATAAACTGGAGACAGCCATTGTCAACAGATAAGGCATGAACATCGCTTTGTCATAATGCACAAAAAAGAGTGCAAAACAATTGCTCTCTGTATCCTTGTAGGTATGCAGTACAGGGATGGGCTTGGCAGTGTTGGGCACAAAAGTTCAGACTGCATTGAAGCAGTTACCAACTTGCACCATTTTGAAAAATAAATACTTAAAACAGTTATTATATTTAGCATTTATTTTTGGCAGAGAAACATTGATTCGTGCACTTTTGTTTCCAAGAAATATAAAAATTAGCTGTTTTGTTCCTGTACAGTGTTGCTGGTGTGGTCCTCCATTTCATTTGGTTGAAGAGCAGTTGTAGCTGAAGAATGCTAAATTCAATTGAACTTTAAGTTTCTTTAATAAAATGAATATGTGACCTTAGGCTGAATGTGATTAGACATATTTATTTTGTTAAAGAAATTGCACCCCTAGTTATCTGACTTTGGCATTCCTCTAGTACCATCCCTTTTAAGAACTGAAGTGGCAGTCAACATAGTTTAAAAAAGGCAAGAGGTTGTTACTTTCAGACTAGTAGAAATATCGAAAGACATTCCATCTGTAAATATTTATATTCAGGTATTACTTTATAAGGTATGCATTTCCATCTTACTCATTTTATGAAGAATACATTATTTTTTACTAATGATGTATAGTTAGAGAAAGAGTATGGAGAAGTCACAGTAAGATCATTTAGAATTTTAATACACCAAGGAACTCTGGATATGATTAATTTACTGTATATAAAGAAATTTATAAAATTCCATCCAGCATTAGTGCAGAGTATACATTTTACACATATTTATAGGAAGCTAATCCCAGCATTACTTGCATTTCTTTTCCACCTCTGTTGCTTTCTACAAATGTCAGTATATTTTTCTTATCAGTGAACACCATTGCAAAACATTTAGTTGATGGTGCGTTTCTGTAATTTCACTTTATTACTGCATTCAACCCTGATATCTGTTTGTGTTATTAAAATGTCAAAATGTTATGTGATAGTACAGGGGATTTTCAGCTGACCTTACTAACTGGTCAGATGTATGAGAAAATCATGTACATGTAGGTAAACATTACAAAAGTTACAAACTGTACTCGTGTAAGTGTTCCAAGCACTACTTTTACAAATGTTACAAATGGTGTACCACCATGATGACCAAAGTGGTTAGAGCATCCTCCTCAGATGCAGGAGGTCATGGGTTCAATTCCAGTTGAGTTATACCAAAGACTTGTTAAAATGGTACTAACAGCTGCCTCGCTATGCACTCAGCATTAAGAGGTTAGTGTTAAGGCTAGTTGGCCTGCTGTCAGGATAATGTGTCTGGGTGGAACATCATGCTACATGTCTGTGGCATGATGTCCCAGTGCTAGACATCACTATAAACTGCCACACTGCAGACATCGTAGCTCTATGACTGAAAAATTGTTAAAGCTTCGTTAAATATCCAAATCTTTGTTTTCTTCATCTCAGTTATTTTAAACATCTTGCCTCTCCCCATTAGAAGCTTGCAAAGTGACAGTTTGCTGTGTACAAACTCTGCAATCTTGAATAACATTAAGAAGTTAGATCTGATCATCTAAGAATTGATTTCTAAATCGACTGCAAAAAGTTAAACGCTTGATGTCATTGTGGATTTGAGCACTGAGATGCTTGCCTTGGTTATCTTGTTATTAAAAGCATTTGAACAACTGCATTTGGCAAGGCTGTACAATAGCAGACATGTAGTTTTCAGTATTAATTGTTAATATCTAGTGTTACATGCAGTTTTATTATGTTCAGTTTATTACCATTGTCATAACACATGATCACTGTCACTGTACCAATAATGAAAATAAACATCTGGAATCTTTATGTTTTTATCATTAGAAGTTATTTATCAGTCACTTTTGTTACAACATACAGTAATCATATTACTTACTTACAAGTCAAGTCAAACGCAAAAATATAGATCCAGATTTGCCATAGCATAATACACCTGCAGATCAATGTCTATGTTGTTTGTTCTAATGAATACGCCAAACAAACTGCACAGACCCAGATATGCTGGAATATTATGTGCCAGATGATCTGGGTCTCTGCAGTTTGCAGTTGGACTCAACTTATAAGTGAGTAAATATGGTAGGAGTCTATAGATAGTGTTCTTATATAAAAACTGCCCCTCCCCCCTTTTTTTTCTTCAAAAATTTAAAATTTCATCTTATAAAATTGCCATAGCAGAAATTACACCCTTTCTTTTGTAAAAATGATGTAGACATCATTGGCTGTGATTAATGTTTTACTGTCTCATGACCAGGCCCAATCAGAGGGGGAGGGGGGCCTCAAACCCTAAAAGGGCTTTGGATTTTGCTAGTTGTTGTCAGATCTCTTAAATACTCTCATTGTGCACTTAGTTCTCTCTTAAATCTTTAATGTGTAAATTATGTGGGCTTGTTTTGGAATTTGATTCATTTCCAACTTTCAACATAACCAGGGCCTAGGGTCCTCAAATTCTTGAAGTTGCCAGGCTGATCTCAACCTCTGAAGTCATCGGTTAACGGTATAAACATATATTACCATTTTTTTTCTCCTTCTTTATATTGCAATCATTGTTTTCCCCTCCCATTGGTGGATAAGTTAACAATGTTTCAGATTGTTATTTCTCTAGCAACAAATGTGAAAGACTTGAAAAACTATAGTTTACACAAATATATTTGTTTTCTATCATTTATTAACCCTTGTTACAGTTCCATGAATGTCTGGAGATGTTTCAGTATAGTGTCAAGATGAGCCTTAAAGGATTGGAAATGTTATTATTGTATATACATGTACCAACAAGTCTAGTCCAACTGTAAATTACACAGACCCTGATCTGCTGTTGCATAATGCAATGGCAGATCAAAGTCTATGCAGTTTGTTAGGAATAATTATTAGAACAAGCGACATAGACCCTGGTCTATCAGCACATTATGCTGTTTGCAGTTGAACTTGACTTACAAGCCTGTATTTATGGTAATTCACTTTGGTTGTAGAGGAAGTTGGGAGAGTGGTTGAAATGTGGTAAGAAAAAAGGAAGTATGTTTATATTTATTTATTTGTGTATAAAATAACAGTAAACTTGGATAACTAAGCATCAATTGCTCAAAATTTGGCATCACTTAATGACTTTCTCAGTCCAGTGTAAAGTCTTATCTTGCAAGCAACCATGAGACCCAAAATATCCAAACAGTTGAACAGTCAGTCATATTGGGACATGACACTTTTGAGTTGACAAAGTTCTACCAAAGTTCTAGTATATATAATTTCTTTTTCAGTGTGCTGAAGTGTTTTTCTAGTGAGGATAACATGGAGACTGAGATGTGTGATAATCTTGATGTTGAAATGATTTTGTAAAAATTCTGCATTGAGATAAACTTTACGGAGATAACTGCATTCCTATGGTCTGTATCAAGTTGTCTTTGCCAAAGTGGAGGATGTTGGAAAATAGGAATCATACATGGCCTGCTAGGTTCAAATGTTTAGTTGAAAGGAACAATTCTGAACCAAATGGCAAATCCAGAAAATTCTGTTTTTCCTGAGAGTTCCACAAATGTTGGAAATAATCCAGCTGTGTTTGACTGCAGATCTAATGTGATCAGTCACTAAATCAGTAATTTACCAAGTTTCCATAGCAACATAAAAATGTGTCTGATCGGCATATGAAAGGCTAATTTGCAGTTTTCCTTCTTCAAATCAGCTTAAATGTTTAAGACTTTGTGAGAGTGCTAGCACAGATGGTAATGGCACTGACAGATTGAGAGGATCAACAACAGAAAAGTGCTGTTAGACTGAGAGATACTAAATTACTGTCCAGTTTTGACACAGATCGATGACAAAAATGTAGATATTTTGACTGTGTTGATACAATTCTGTTGCACTTGCAGCCATTTAATGACCAAGTACTGTGCAAAAGCATGCTTTTTGTGTGCTGATAAAGATATGCTGTTGTAAAGACATGAAAATGTCATTTTATTTTACTTGTATGTGTTGTTATAGTTGTGATGGTATGCTTATGTGAAGATTGTTCTCTTCAGGGCCAATTTTTAGATAACTATATGTATATTGATGTTGTGCATTGGTAGACAATGACAAACTGTTAATTTTGAGATAACTGGTGTTCAGAAATCCTATAAGGTCTGATATTTTCAGATAATGGTGTTCAGAAATTGTTTGATTTTGATATGCTTTTGCAAAAGTGGTCTGAATTATTACATACACTTAGAATTCTAAAATAAATCATGGTTTATATTACAGTATTTCTCCCATTATAAGATCAGTGGGCTAGGCTAAAAGATTTATCAAAAGTAGAGACTGGGCTAATAAGCAGACAAAGTATCGTTTATAAATATTTGCCAAAATTTTGTAACAAGATCTGAGTTGGGATAATCATCAGGTTTATCATCGTATAAATACACAAGTCATTTGTTAGTTTTGTTCGACTGGTTATTTACATAGATTTCTGATGCAGGTAGACTTCTGATGTAGGTATGTTTTACTTTTATAGGTAAAATAAATATTGATCAAGATTTTAAGCCTAACTGCAACTGTAGTTGTGCTAACATGAATTTGAAAGAATTTTGAATGCACATTCAGTAAGCAATAATGATTAATATGTATATTTTATTTTCATTAGTGTTTTTCCCTTACATTTCAGTATCTGTGCTTCTTGGAACAACCATGGTTTTCTACACATGTATACATACATGAAAGAGATGTATTATAGAATAGCAAGGAAATGTTGAAGTTTGTAAAAAGTAAATGTTGTAAAAACACTATATGATACCTGCAGTTCATAGTAGAGTTGCCATTTGTAAATATCATCTCTGCCATTTGTAAATATCATCTCATATATGTGTTAGTGGCATGAAGTCATTTTAGAATTTTAACACAAGACTTGAAAAATTTTTGGTAATTTAGACAAGGAAATGACATTATCTGAACCAATTCCATTAATTATTATGAAAGTTTCACCAAATTAGAGGTTGATGGAAGCAAACTTTAAGATTTACAATCACGCTGTGTTAAAAACACCATACTGTCCTATACTGTATTTGTTACTGAAATTAATTTCTGTGATCTCAGCATGCTGATATGACTGAGTACCACTGAGCTAAGAAAAATGTTTCTGATGTGTCAAAACTTCTATCTGCTTATCCAATATTATGAATATCTGCTTGAAGTAGTTTTACTAAATGTCTATTTTTAGAATCAAGGAAAAAACCCTAGTCACAGTCACTTCTGCTAAACTTTCACACTTGTTTGATGTTGCATGGTTATGGAAGTACAAGAGAGGATTTGTGTCCAAAAAAAATGTGGTTCCATTCTTTTAAATCTTTATTTAATTTCACATATCATTTTTAAATCATTATCATTTATAATTTGTTGAATTTCACATAACAGTTGATACATGATAGTTGGAGTCCCTTGCTGAGTGATCAAACACTGCAGTTCAAAACTATGAAATCTATACTAGAGCTGGTTATTGCCAGCTATGCTGTATTGTATTTGATACTTTATGTTCATGATAGTGTTGCATGTGTAAATAAAATGAAAAATATGCAAGTGAGTCCATTTTTACAGAACAAGCATTGTTTGTATCAATTCATATAAATCCATTGCTGTACCTGTTGTTTTCATAGAATAAATGAAAATAGTGTCATCATTTTCTTTATGTCATTTTTTTAGGTGTTCAATAAAGAGTGATAAGATGCTCTAAAATGATTTAAAACACGTTTATTATCATAACATGCCAAAATAGACATGTGACAAATAGTGCAGAGGACGTCTCCATCGAAGACCCCAACAGTTTAAAGTTTCTTGTTCTTTCTGAGGGCATTTTTAGATATATGTACTTTACAATTCACATTTGTTGATGTGGTCCACTCAAGACAAAATTAGAAGCATCACTCATATTCTGGGAACTTGACTGATGTCATTTTCCTGCTGAAAGATATATGTGTATTTAATATGATTTCAAAGGGTCAGGATGGTATGGCATCTACAGGGTAATATTTTTTAGCTCTATGGGTCATAAGCTAGAAGAGCTTATGGGATGGTCTGTTGTCCATCTGTCCACTAGCATGCTCCTGAGTTATTTGGAGGATTGACATGGAACTTTACACACACATTTGTCCCATGGTATAATTGGTCCTAAATAAAAATGGTGCTACTTGGGCATCCAGTACTAAATACAATATGACTGCCACAATAACTGTCTTAAAAATCTTTTTGTCACTACTCCCCTCCAATGGATGATCATGACATGGGGTTTTTACCAAAACACTTCTAATGATGTCTACTTTGTCCTAAATAAAAATGGCACCAAGCTGATATGAAAATTTTGTTATTGCTGAAGAATATCAGACATGATTTTAACACTTGATAGTCAAAAGGAAGAAATGGTCTTAACTTGAATTCCTGGAAATTCTTTTCTCCCAGTTGAGTATCAGTCCAATTGAGGGACTCCTGTTTTGTCTTGAATATGTTTATCCATATATATCATGTGTTTAAAACAAGTCAATTAAGGGAGGTAAGTAGTGTTTTCTTGAATTAATTCCTTCAGTGGATATATCTGAGTTAAAGGTTATATTTAAATAGGATGTTAGATTTAATTACACAAATATGGTAGGCACTTTTAAGGAAGGTTGATTAAGAATAAATGTTAAGTGTTTGGTAAGTGAAAAATGCAAACAAAATTTAAGTTCAACAAATATTTACCCAAAATTGATAACAAATTCAAACATTCATACTTTCAGGGACTAATAATTGCTATCTTGTTATGGAATAAAATTCATTGAATTTAGAAACTATATGTAGCATTTAATTTGGTAGATATAGAAGGTAAAAGGAAAGTTTGTATACATGTTGGAAACAACTTTTTCTGTTTCTGTTGTTCAAGGGAATCAAAAGACAAGAAAATGTCTATTTTCAACAGTAGATATCATTTAGTTTCTTTGATTATGCTGTTGTCATGTATCAGTAGTTTCAGTCTGTATCATGACACACTATTGCTAGAGTAAATTCCATGATTCATTGATTATAGCACACCCCTGCTCATCATGACATGTACATGACAAATAAAAACTCTCATATTCTTTCCGATTTGTTTTATAACAGCTTTTCAGAGATCTGCTAAAATTTCTTTCTTTTCAGATACACTGCCCAATCATAATACCTTAGGAAAAATACTATAACCTCACAAATCCAGCCCTTCCAGGTTAAAACCTTTTAGCTAAAATGAGAAAGTTTTCTGCCCACCTTGATGATAGAGTAATCTCCCCTTGATATCGAGCTTGGTGTCAAATCCTGTAATATTTTCGGTTACTACTTTCGCTTGTGCCAAGTAGCATGCTGTATACAGGGATGGCCTCATAAAATCTGTACACGCGGTTTGGAAGTTTTCTACCACTTAACAAGTTGGAGGAATTCCATCTTTGAAGGGAAGTGTACTCCATCTATAAATTTCCAACTTTTCTGTTCTTCCCATCACCAACAACAAGGTTTCCTAGCTTTCTATGTCATCACTTTGCAGTCTTCACACACTTGGGTACCTTTGGTACTTACCTGCACAAGATGCAATGGCATCTCCTCACACTGTTATAAACGTAACAAATAAATGCATGATATAGAAAACTCATTTTAGTATTGCTGTATAATTTCCACTGTGTCAGGATACATACAATTTCTATATTATCTTGTCTTAGCATCTATTTTATAGTTACGTATGTGATGCTGTGCTGAATTTACCTGTAAAGAATGTCATTGGGCCCTTCCTACATGTAATGGATATTGTAGCGTCTACATGCCATCAATAATGTAACTTCCGTTCTTTTTCATGTTCAGGTTGTGCGTGTAACATAGAAAACTAGTTTTATATTATTGTATAGCTTCCACAATTGTCAGATTAGTACAGGTAAGTTTTCTATACATGATTTACTAAATACCTTCCAGCTCATACATGTGATTACTATAAGCACTTCAGTGATTTTATTCCTGTGTAGGCAGTCAAAATTGGCCTTCCTACTGGTAAGTTGTTACTAGAATTATTCAGCTTGCATTTTGTACATCGGCCTCGGATGCAGGAGGTTGCAGGATTCGAACCTTGGCCGAGTCATACCAAAAACTTATAAAAATGGTACTAGCAGCTGCCTCGCTAGGTGCTCAGCATTAAGAGGTTAGTGTTAGGACCGGTCAGCCTGGTGTCAGGATAATGTGACTGGGTGGGACATCAAGCTACATGTCTGCAGCATGATGCCCCAGTTCTAGACAACACTATAAACTGCCAAACTGCAGACATCATAACGATATGACTGAAAAATTGTTAAAGCTACATCAAAAATCCAAACCACACACACACACCACCTTTGTTCACAACCTCAACCAATGCATTCTACTTCAGGCCTAAATATGGTGATATTTTTTCCCAGTATACCTAGTCCGTACTCCAAGATACAGATGGCACCAGTCACCTTGCTATGCCAGTTCCAATCCAGGTTTACACTCTGGTGCCCAGTATAACTGGTACCAAAAACTCGGAGCAGATTTGCATTGATCAGTACTGGACCAATTGAAGTATTGCAGACCAGCACCAGATAGTTCCATCACCAGTCCAAGAGACACAACTAACCAGTACTGGTTACAGTGATTCTCCTTTCTAGAAGCCTGGTATAGTACCAGTCCAGGATAAAGAATGGACCTTCAGCCTTGTTCAGTCTCCTGCACAGCACCAATTTGCCAGCTCAGACATGACACCAATTGCAGTAACTTTTTTCACCCCACACTTCTGTGTTAGAAGATTAACATGCGAGTATGCTATTTACTTTTCCCAAGCAGTGATGTCCATGGAAGACTTGTGTGCTTTGATTAAAGAAGTTTTCAAGATACCATTTCTGCTTGTCTCCACCTGATCCATCTGTGGCCTTTTATAGAGTTCCCACATCAGTAAATTTCTCCTTCGAATTCGTTCCCGAATCAAATTACTGGTACATTAGGTATATTAGCCTGCTACCTCACAAATCCAGCCCTACTAAAAGATGCAAATTATTTTTCTCTATTTCAATAGACAAAAAGCAATAACTCTTGCCCATTACCTCCTCTTGGCATTGTGAGGTGTCGCTAGTTACTGGATAACATCATACAGTTTATCATCCGACAATCTACCGGTAAGCCTTTTTTCTGTTGTTTTAATTGACTTATCCAATGTTCCTTTTGGATTTATTGTGTGGATTAATCATTCTGCTGCAAGTTTTATACATTCCTTTTTTCAATTTCTGCCAAATTTGAGTGATTTTGTCAACTTGAGGGACTTTGTCCTTCTAAGACCATGTCACACCACGCTATTGTTGACCTCTGCAAGGTCATTACAAGTTAACGTGACTTTGACTTTTTTCACTTACTCCATTTGTAATGTTTTTAATTTATGCTTGTTTTTCCCTTCTTGTGTAGTTTTAGTAGAATGCTCAATACTTGAAATGCATTAGTTAAAAACATAGTCTGTAAGTTTCCAATGCGACACTGACTTTTTTGATACCTTTGTTAGTAATGGGGAATATATTTATATTAGCAAGTCAGGAACTTGATGAATTACTGATTTATGCTTTGCTTTCTCTTCTTGTATCATTTCAGCAGAATGTCATTTAAATGCAGTATGTGCAACTTCAGAGCATGGATGTCTACCATGACTCGTTTTGTTTATACTAAGTATACACTGTCCGTGATATGCAGCATCTGTAATACGTAGTAAGAGGAAGTCTAGGCTACCATATTAGCTAGTTAGTCACATACTGATTTGCTAATCTATGCTTTGTTTTCTCTTCTTGTGTCATTTCAGGAGAAATTTTTTAGTAAATGCATGAAATGCATGTTCATAGTAGTAGTCCATTATGCATTGAAGGGAAGGAAAGATGTAATAAGTCCAGGAAGACAACCTACAGTTTGTTGTTGGCAATACTGACTCTTTGGGGAGCATTCTGCAATTTTTGGCAGCCCAGTGGGTATAAGTCCCCTCCACATATCCAAGTATGGCCTTTTGGCCTGTAAGTCAGGGTGCATGGGGTTTGTATCAGATCAATTGGATCCACCTCCTTAAACCATATCAGTTACCAGACATCACCAGCCATCCAGCTGTCACTGACTGCCCAGCTCGGAAGACCTTTTGAGAAGATGGCCCAGCCAACAAGCTTGTTGCTTGCATTTCTGACTCATCCGGGGAGTGTTTCCCAATTTTAGGCAGCCCGGTAGGCACAAGTCCCCCCGCATGTCCGAGCATGGTCTCTGAGCTTATATGTCAGGACGCATGGGGTTTATACTGGATCCATCGGATCTAAAGCATAACAAAACCACATCATTGTCAGTCGTCCAGCTGTCACTGGCCAATGATGCTGGATCATTGCCCATGTGGAATTTATTGCACGTATTAATCTGGCTGGACGAAACATCTGAACGTAATAAGTTAAACTCTCATGTCAGTCCTGTCTCCTAACTGCTTTGGCAATCGACAGGCAAAATGAGTGAATACATTTCCTATTGGTGAACTAATCTACTTGCCATTCTGACAAGATGGACCAGTATCACTCATGAAGCCCCCTTTTTTCATTGCCAGTAACAGGCTACCGTTTACGGGTAATCAGTTATTTTGTTATGATTCCTGTATGCTCTGGACATTTCATCTCAAGGTCATCTACAATACCCAGTGCAATCTCTGAAGTGATATTTCAGAAAGACCGAGCAGTTGCATCGAAGGAGATCACACCTCATTTTGCTTTCAAAAAAGGGGAAGGACGATATATCAACGCAGACACTTTCCTCCTGAATAAAGTGTGCTGTCTGTCCGTATATCGGACTAAACCCACATCAATCAATTTGCTTCGCATATCAGCTCACGAAGTTAGGACAATCGCCACAAACATTGCATATGAGCGAAACTGTTTTGTAACTGTAACTATCAAAGCCGTGGAATGGAGATCTGATTACACTTCTCTAGTTTTAAATCAGAGACCTTTCATCCTGAAAGGCTCAGTTTGAACTGGAGGAACATTAACTCGTGATGCAAACTGTTACCATTCCAGGTCATTCGACGGCTTTATAAAGATGCGGCTTCACAACTTTCGCTGAATTTGTAGGTGGAAAAATGTTTCCCTCTCGAAACCGCTCCCGAACATATGGACTCTATTTCAAGTTGGGTTGTCTAGAAACTGTCTCGCATACCTTAGATTGTCTCCATGGAAGGGGGTTTATCTCTCTCCACCTGATACCTACTCTCCTAAGGTATGATGATTGTGTGACGTATTTGAAGAAGAAACCATTTTTTTCTAGTAAATCATGTTTCTTTGATAATACTTACCCAATCATAATACACGTACACCATCACACCCTCCCTCCAGTTACACCCATATAGAGAGCATGCCTTCAGCTCCAGTATTAACTAATTCAATGGATTTGACGCCAATACCAGTATCATGAGGAGATAAAGATATTTATCTGCCACCAAAGTAGGCAGATAATGTTTAGCTTTTTAGCTAAAACGTTTCAGCCTGGGAGAGCTGGATTTGCAAGGTAGTAGTAATTCTTCTAAGGCATTATGACTGGGTTAATAATATCGAAGAAACATTTTACTAGAATTTTTTTAAAATGCGAAACAGATATACCATGACTGCGCCCCGGGTGGCCGAGTGGTGTCAAGCACTCACCTATACCAATCACTGCCATCTTACCTAAACCGCATAGCATTAATCACACAATATTTAAATTTGGATTCTGCTTAGGTAAAGGGGGGGGGGGAGGTATGGGAGTTGATGATTATCAGACTTTAAAATATAACAGCTTTGTTTGGTATAGGAAATTCAGCCGAGGATAAAACTAAGCTAAAACTAATTTTTCATTAATAACGGATATAGAGAAGAGATACTATTTTTTTATTTTTCTTCTATTAATTTGTGCAGAAAACAACAGTGATCATACAACATGACGATACAAGAAACAAGGTGTATATTGTTTTTTGACTTTGCTGAATAAAAGTTTGTTTTAAAATTGACATTAAAATAATTTCGAACAATCTACTTTGGTAGGTATGAGGAAAGAACAACATTAGTCGTGTCTATACAATCAAGAAACATTATTTCTGCAGCCGATATCTTTATTCAGAGTTGTTAAATGTCCATGGTAACAGGGTACTTAGTCTGCGATATATACACTGTTATCCACTAACAATTTGACTTCATTATTAATTCATATCTATGCAGGCTGTTCTCCAAGAATTGCCACTATTCAGAATTTGACCAAATTTGACAGAAAGTATCCTGGCCTGGAGGCCTTTCATATTTACTTAAATGCTAATGGTATCATCGGATGTCATCACAAAACGTACAAAATTGATCTAAAACAATGTTCAACAGAATTTGACCAACTCTGATAACTGTTATCCTTGAATAGACCTTTCAGTATTTGACAAATTATATTGACGTACTATCAAATAGCAATAAAGGTATAAATGCGGAAAACCTTGAACAGTTGTTTTCATAACAAATGCAATTGTCATCATTGGAATAATCATGCTTTTTACCAACTGCTCTTGCATTTATCTATTAGGCATTGCTATATCTTTTTTTTAGTGTTAGTCCACTATCTAAGGAGATTATTCCCCCTTCCAATTAGTGATGTGATGTGATTATGATTTTTAACGTAGCTTTAACAATTTTTCAGTCATAGAGCTACGATGTCTGCATGTGGCAGTTTATAGTGATGTCTAGTACTGGGGCATCATGCTGCAGACATGTAGCATAATGTCCCACCCAGTCACATTATCCTGACACCAGGCCAACAAGTCCTAACACTAACCTCTTAATGCTGAGTGCCAAGCGAGGCAGCTGTTAGTACCATTTTTGTAAGTCTTTAGTATGACTCGACCGGGGATCGAACCCACGACCTCCCACATCCGAGGCGGACGCTCTAACCACTAGGCTACCGGAGCGGTTTTTCCAATTAGTAATTGGAGGTATTGAATAACAAAACATGACTGCATTCAGATGCCTTTGTCAGCTCCTGACGATCAGAATGTTGACCTTCTTTTCGTGCAGTTTCATGTCTCATGGCACTCAACATTTTCATCATCTAAGTTATTGTTTGTCAGGAGGGAAGTCGCCAGCACCCAGTAGCAAGTCTCGCCTTCCCAATAAAAGAAATCACTGTTTTCTTCTCACTTGAGTAGATATGTATAACTCAAGGGGGGTTCGTCCAATGGAGTTGAGTTTCCTCAACAGATACGCCACAGTAAGGTCTAAATTATCTGACAAGTCATCATCCTGTGATTGGGCACTGGGCATTGTGTAGTGTGTCGAGTGAAAGTCACAGAGTATCTGTCACTGGGTAATGTGTGAAGTGATATTCCTAGATGGTCTGTCACTATGCACCAACCAGGGAGCACCAGATTACCCAGCACAGGGCACATGTTAATGTCCTTGGTGAAAGTCACTGAGTGTCTGTCACCGGACACAGGATGCGGATCAACAGATATGGTGATTGGTAGTAATCTCCATTTTTTTGTCTCTAGTCCTCAGTCACCAGTCTTCAGAGTGGGCTCTGGGTTTTGACCACTGGTCCAATGAAAGGGATCAATTAGATAAGTCCTCTTTCTCTGTTTCCATTCAGTGTCACTGTGGAACGGGCATTGACCATCTAATTGGAAGTATTGGTTGACATCAGTCCCATTGTAGTGTTCATGTTCAATCCTAACGGGTTGGGAGACTCGCTTCATTTGGTCGTGAGTAGACCCGATCTCCTTTTACTACCATGATACTATGGATGACTTTGCCGTAGCTCCATGGATTGGCAGACTGTGCACACCTTGTTATCATGGAAAGGGGAATGGAACCACCACAGCTCCTATGGTGAGAAGAAATAATTACTCTTTTAATCCATGGAGAGAGGAGCAATGGGGTAAACTTTGCCAGATATGATATAGAATAGTCCTGTCTTGCCATGAGAGTAAAGACAGGATGACGGAAAAAAATCATTTTTAGTTGAGATGGATGAGTTTCTAGAAGAACATTTTATGTTGGGCCCTTCTTTAATTTTGTCTCAATCATTGTCCCATCCTAAGGGTCCATGACGGAGGACGACTAAATGTGTACCTTTAATATAGCCATAAACGAAGTTTACTCCATCCTTTCCCCAGATTTGTGTCCAAAACCCTTGAGGTATTTGAATGCTAGGATCCTTTCCAGTTTAGAGAGGTTCTTCAAGCCTAAAGCCAAATAGAGACCTTCTGTTGCTCCCTCAGTGATAATGAGGAAGCTGTATTGAGACCAAAAGAGGCGGCCTGACAGCAAAAGTGGTGGTCTGTCCCCTCGTCTACATGTCAGTCCAGTGTTTCAACAACCAGTTACAGGGTCCATTCACTCAATCAACCACTTATGCTTTTCGCCTTGGACGTGCGGTTACTTCTTAGGGAGTTTGGCAGGACCTTGGACCATCTCCCCATTCTGTCTTGAAAGGCTTTAGAACTGAGGACATGCTCACTTGTGACCTTAGCCTCCTATGCCGATCTTTTATCATCAGCCACCTTTAGCCAGTTGAAGGTGGAATCTTTGTAACCTATGTTGCAAAGATTCTTGGATGCTGCTACCAAGACATCAAGTCACACGCTCTTGATGTCCACGAGTCTCTCGGCAGGATTTCTCCACCGCCATAGTATGTTCAGAGAGAAATGCGATCTTTCGTCTTAAATAAGAGCCTGAAGGGCAAACAGAGAGTGGTATGTCTAAATCTACAGACAGCAACATTCTTGGTCAATAACCCAAGACCACATCAATAGTCAGCAGAATGGGAGATGCAACAATTCCCCCTACCCTTGCCAAGATTACCTGAACTTTTGTCACCGACTACCGCCACAACAGTTCAGCTGGAAGCAGAAGAGACGATTGCAGTGGATTCGTCTGTGTTGCACCCACCCCAGTTACTGATTGAGTCTTTATTAAGACATGGTTCATGAAACGATGGTGCTATTGTTGATTTCAGGGTATTTTCTTTCTTTAATATGAATTTAGACATGATGAGAAAGTTTTTTTTTCCACTTTCCGGTAGCCCAGTGGGGTTTAAGTCTCCACACATGCATGAGCAGGCCAGAGTGCATGTAAATCCAGGCTCATGGGTTTTGAATCTGACCTTACCAGGTTCTATGAACAGTCATGCTTTTTGCCGATATCCCGCTCTTAGACCAGCCAGTCAGCCGCTCATTGCACTTAGCAACCAGATGTCAGTCGCTGTCACGTCATTCTGCAAACTCTCTGACTGTTCCATTTTATACAGCATGTTACATAGATCCATACAACCAGTGCATCAGCAAAACGCCCAGCTGGGTATTCCGGAAACACAAATCGTGTTGGGTGCTGATCAGTCACTTCTACTGAGGACAATCACAGTGAGTGCGAGAAAGACGTTCATCAGATGGCCTACTCCAACCCCACAATGGTTATGATGGACTTTAGTTTTAAGTGGTTGCATTTTGTTGCCAACCATGTGTTCTCCTTCATCATTAGCGAGTCAGGCCTACAAAATCAAGGCCTCTGTAAATGTCGATCATGAATATGAACACCCTCTAATTCTCTTTACTGCAGCATATAGTGATTTCATGCACTGAGGTAATGTGCCGCAGACATGTAGCATCATGTCCCACCCAGTCACATTATCCTGACACCAGGCCGATCTGTCCTAACACTAACTCTCAATGCTGAGCGCCAAGCGAGGCAGCTGATAGTACTCATTAGTAGAGTCTTCCTCATCTCCCCAATATCAAAATCATAAAAAAATTATGAACTTGAATGGAAACATCGATTTTTAAAAAAAATTCTGATGACCTCGTTGCTTTATTATTGGGGTAAATGTATGATTGGGACCACCTGATTTAAAGCAAGATCAGCTCATTCTCCAGCTTATTCTACTACAGATGTTTGAGAATAATGTTTTGTCAGAAGTGTAACAGGTCAAGCACAAGCCCTGTACTTGTTACCAATTCATTTGATCAAAAATCTATTCGGTTACAATTGATTAATCAGCAATATATTAAAAGAAATCAACTCTGAAAGCTGACCACCAATTTGCCAATGGTTTGCGCTGTCAATATGTCCTAAAGCACATGTTAGATTTTATTTTGCTAATTTTAGGACCACTGGATAACCAGATGTTTGAGGTAAATTTTATCTTATATGGTTTACTTTTATGTAAAAATCACACTTGGGACTGAAAATTTAGTTTGCTTTCCAGACCAGAAGAGTTTAATTTATTTATCAAAATTAATGGAGAAAAAACAAGAAGTCCTGAAAATTACTTTGGCTTCAAGGAGAGTTGGGTTTAAAGAAATTTTGATCTGAGAGATATTGCAACGTCCAAAAACCTAAAGTTTCTTCTAAAATGACAATTGTTAACTTTCTACAACATAACACCAGAGTGAAGAATATGTATAATCCAAGTGTGACGAGTCAAACAAGGACAATTTCTTTATCAAATACAAATTTCTATAAACAAGAGTACCGTGATCGGAGCGTTATACATCCATCACGTGTTTAATAATTCTCTATGCAGACAACTTAAATTTTCAGCAGAAAAAATTTGTCTTTCCGTCATATGGACTTTTCATCCACAACTATTAAGCTTCTTCCCTACTCCAAGTGCAGGCCATCAACTTAGTTTGGTCCTGGTCTGTCATGTACAATTAAAATTCGTGTGCAGATACCATTTTTACTTCTTTCAGTCAGATGTCAGATTGACCCTGACCTTTGACTGTTTAACCCTCTAAATAATTGAGCTTCTTCATTACCTCTAGTTAAGTCATCCACAATATTTAGTTGCGGTACAACTAATGCCATTATGCAGAAACCATTTTAGTTTTTCAGTCACAGCGATCTTCACCTTTTACTTTTTGATTTCAAAAGCAATATGGTTCTTTTTTACCCTAAGTGCAAGCCATTCACAAAAATGGTAACCTTAGCTAATCGAGAATTTGTTATTGTGCATAAACCTTTTTCTTTCAGTACCTTTGACCTTTTGACCCAAAATCTGATGAGATTCTTCCTCACTTTAAGTGCAAGTCATCCACAAAGAGTGCTTGCTGCAGATGGTGGACAACTCGAGTTGTGCTGAAACCATGCTTTTCTTTCAGTGACTGTGACCTTGACATTTTTTGTTTTTGAGCTCAAACTCGACAGGGTTTGTCCTTGCCCCAAGTGCATGCCAGCCACATGGTGCAGATTGTGAAGAAGTTATTTTGTGCAAACAATATTGGTAACAGACAGATTTACCAACAGACTGACGGGCAGACACAACAAAAAAGCTTTGCTTTATAGGGGCGTATACAAATTTATATCCATTCTCAAATTTCATCGAAATCAAACAAAAACATGAATGCAAAGGTTTATTGATAATCTGGTTAAAAATCTTACCATCATCAAACTCATCTTAACCCTGTCCAGATGAAAGTTTAAAGTTTCAACCAAGGATCACAACTCCATCAAATTTGGTCTAACGCCCATTGGTTCTGCTCCGTGAATTTTTCAGTACCACTGAAAGTGGGTAACTCGGAGATATACAAGCTTATCATAAGCAGGATTAACAGTGGGGAAAATCAGGAGAATACTGTCTTTCAATTTTCAACTCAGTGCAAAACTCAGGAACAGAAATTTCAGACAAACCCGGATACTAAAACAGTTATGTTCCTATTTCTTCATCTTTTTTTTATCTTGGCTGCCATGTCCTTGTAGATTCGTTTTCCATTTGGAGGTTGTTGACCAGTGCTGTATTACTCTCGTTTGGTTTCATTGAGACCTTGTTAAATTTCAAGGCCTTCAATGAAATTCCAAGCAATGTGTGATTAGCTTCAAGTAGCTTGCTGAATTCACGATGCCGACCCTCCGCTGAATTAGTGGCATTAGACAGTTTGTTAACGGTTGTGTTTTAAGTGTTAGTCACTTTCACCTGCAGGGAGTGTAGTTAGTATCAATATCTTTTCTCCTCTACTCGAGCTATTTTTCTATAAACTTTCTTCTGTACTCATGATCGACTTAGTGCAATTTTTAATTAATAAAGTTTCTTTTGTTGCTAGCCTTTTTTGTCCACTTGCCCTTTTAACGCGATACCAGTGGAGAAAACTCATCCAAATTGACAACTTTTTCCTTTAAAAACATAATAGAAAGAAAATCTACGTTTGAATTGATATACAGAAATAATTCACTCGTAAAGTGCAAACACGGTGTATTATCACGTGGCTTTGCCACTCGTGACAAAACAATGTTTCCACTTAACTCGTAAAATTGTCCGTATATCTAGACGTGAACACGTACATGTACTTCTTATTTCATTTGTAATACAATTAATGGAAAAAATGACAACAGATCTGCATGTTTCCATATATTGGTGTCAGAAAAATTAGCAAACAGTTTACTCTTTGACCTCTGACATCTTTTGTCTTAATCTGTTCCATGCTTATATAATCAACAGAATTTATCAGCAACATCTCAGAAAATATTGTTGCAAGTTTTATATCTGTATCTTTTAGCTAAAAATTGGTGGCTGTGTTGAGAAAATGCAATGTGCACCTTGCAAATAGTTCACTTTTCATCATTGTGTATAGTACCAAGCGGTGGGGATGGGGGGCCTTGTATGAGATTTTGGTACTGATGAATGCTGTTCTGTGGAAGAGATGCACGATAATTATTCGGAGGTACTATTTAGATGCTTGCAATTTCAACTAGACTCAACCAAAATGAAATTATCCAATGATAACATCTGTCTAGTCCTTTATGGTTCCACTCCATGGTTTCTGATGATAATACACAGGGACAAAATGTTTGCTCTTCAACTCGAACAATTCTGAAAAAAGTTACCATTCATATGTATATCTTGCACTTACCCAGTGGCATATTAAGGGTAAATGGTGCCCGGGGTGATGATGATTGCCCATAGGGGTTTTAGCACCCACAGACATCAGGCACCCATGGTTTTGGTGCTCCAAGACCTCTAGCACCCGGGGTAATCACCCCATCCCCTTGTTAGTACGCTATTGCACTTTCTTGGATTGACATTAGGTTCTGATCACTGCAATGAAACCTATATGCTGTATGAAGCAGACAAATGCCTGTCATGTGCTGGGGAAATGTACAAAGAATTTTTACTTTACTAAACATAAAATTATGAAGTTTAGAAATATTTTTAAACATCTTTTTTGTGGTATAATTTACCTCCAGTGCTCAAGATGTGAAAATGGCCATGCAATCTTCTATGAGATGCACATCATAAATAAGACCTAGCCATGTGCTTTCAAACCCAAAATCAAAACATTAGTCACATATAAAAATACAGAAAATATCAAGTTCTTTAAATCTGCCCTAGGCTATACACATCTTTTCATAACAAGGATTACCAGCAGAGAAAAATAGGAGAACACATTTGTAAAAATTTGTAACCATGTGAAAAAAATGCAAACCGCAGGAGCAGAACCATTTGGAGTTCATCAAGGGTCACACTTTTATAAATTGTCAAATTCTGCTCATCACTGAAATCATACAAAACTTTAAAGGGCTAAAACTTCGAAGCAAAGTTTAAAAATAAAAAAGCTGCAATGTTCAAAAGCCAGTAGGATGCCCATTCTAGGATTAAAACTGGATACAGAATTATAGCTGTAAAAAAATAATAAAATAACTGATCATCATGAAACTTGTTTCAGTGTTACTGAAGACTGAGCTTCTCTGTAAATGGTTGATATCAAACAAAACTGGCCCAAGTGGACCTGATACTACTCACTTGGGTAATTGCATCATTAACAAAAATGAAAACCATCTATGTCAGGATACTTTCTTTCAAATTTGGTCAAATTCTGTTGAGCTGTGTTTGTTGACAAGTCATTTAAAGGTTTTTCTGTTTTCAGTAACAGTGGCTATATGTCATGGCATAGAATCATTTGAACATGTTTTATGCCAAAATGCTGTCTATAAAATCTGGCCAAGTCCTGTTAGGCAGTTCTTAACAAAAGTCATCAGAAGTTTTTCCTACAAGTGGCTATATTTGATAGCAGATTGATGAATTTAAAAAAATGTTAAAGAACTTCAAAGTTATTTAAAAGTTTTCTTTTTTTAGTAATGGCAGCCATATTTGACAGCAGATTGGCACAAGTTGAACAAATCTAAAAGAGCTTCATGCCAGGATGCTTTATGTAAAATTTACTTGTTATTCTGTTGAGCAGTTCTTCAGAAGAGACCGTTTAAAGATTTTTCAACTTCTAGAAATGGCAGCTGAACTTGATGGTGAATTGGCATCATTTAAACAAATCTGAATGCACTGCATGCCAGAATGCTGTCAAATTCAAATTTTGCTTAGAAGTTCTTGAGAAGAAGTCATTGCAAGTTTTATCTTTTCTTAGCAATGATGGCATGGTGGCAATGATGGCATGGTGGCAATGATGGCAGAATGGCTATATCTGATGGCAGACTGGAATCATTCAAATAAATCTGCAAAAACTTCATGTCTGATGCTTTCTGTCAGATTTGGTAAAATTCTTTCAAGCAGTATTTGAGAAATGTAAAAAGCAATTGTGAATGGACAATGCAAGATGACCATGATGTAAATAGAGTAATGTCTGCATTCACAAGGCAGATGGTTCCTTATTCTAAGTCGATCATGGGGAATGCATGCTTGTGTCAAATATGGTCAAAAAATGATCATCATCAAATGCATACAAACTCATGCTGAGATGAAACATCACACGTTAGAGTGCTTACAAGCAATAGCGATCAATCTTTTAGGTAGATCATGGGCAATAACTCTTGGATATATTAATAATTTGGATTTGTACTCATCTTCAAACTCTCCTAACCCTTGTTGGAATGATTCTGTAGCCTTAGAACATTTGGTTGAAAACAAATCAAAATATGTGGATGCTAGTCGAAGTATTTCCATGCTTGTGCATGAATGGACATATGGATATTACCTATGGAAAAAATGTTGATGCTAGTCCAAGTGTTTCCACGTTTGTGCATCAATGGATGGATAGATATTACTTATGGAAACAGAATCAGATAAATCTTTAGCTGTCATTTTTGGTAAAATGCATTTGATTTATAAAGGAAAGTACTTTACATGGATCAAAAAGCAGCAAAACCCGAACAAACTGGGAAGGCTGAAATGATCTTAAAGGACACGAGTAGAAAGCAATAGTTTATTGTCGATAACATGAATGAAGAAATCAAGTTTAAAATGTGACCTTATTTTCATTTATTACAAAGTAAATAACTTATTGCATTTCATCCCAAATAATCATAATACTAGAGCCAGTGATTACATGCCTTTTAGAGTAAATAATAATGCCACATACACTTGCATATGAGTCAGGTCCTATTGTAAACGATACATACCCTGATCTGATGTCACATAATGCATAAGCAGATCAAGTTCTATGTTACTTATTTTACTGGTTAGTCCAAACAAACTGCATTGACCTAGACTAGTGCATTATGTGATGGCAGATCTTGGTCCATGCGGTTTACGGTTGGACCTAACTTATACATGAACGTAGGTAGTACTACTACATGCATCATACAGTTTAATATATCACGATGTGGCATACACTACTCATCATTTATCATATTTACATACAGTACCACTAGAACAGACAACAGAACTGTACATGCAACCACAAGGGGAAAATTTTTTTTATAGTCACTTAGACAAAATTTTCAACAGTCATTCATGCCTGAGCAAATGAAAAGCTTTTCCTAAATGGATATACAAATATAAAAGGAAAAACTTAGTCCATATGTCAAATTGAGTCTAAAAATGAAAGTAATTCCATGCCGTAATAGTCCATAAATCACAATGAATAAAAAATTCAAATAATTCCATGTTATACGAGTCCACAAGTCACAGTGAGCTATGGTAGGGTAAAATATGAAAGTAATTTCATGCTATAATAGCCCATAAGTCACTGTGAGTAAAAATTATAGTAATTCCATGTTGCAACAGTCCATAAGTCACAGTGAGCTATGGTAGAGTCAAAAACGAAAGTAATTCCATGTTGTAAGAGTCCATAGGTCACAGTGAGCTATGGATAACCCAAACTCAATTAACTAGCTTTGTTCATCTGATTCAATACCCTGTATCCAAAATATTTACAACATATCCACATACACAGTCTCACTTTATCAACAAAAAAAATTTATTACAACCACTCTAATAGTCAAGGTTCTATTGTACTTCTGGTGGTGGTGGTGGTGGTTTGGCAGGGGGAGGGGAGAGGTAGATTGGTGATGGGTACAAGTTGGTCCACACTACACACTAATGGAAGCTGGTCCACAAAAGAGGACTCTAGTCACATTAATTTATACAAACAGTTGTTACTTAAAGCTTCAGAAAGACCCAATCACTGAATAAAAGGTTTTAATTAGAGTTTCCATGCAGTACTGCATCTAAGATATGATCTGATAAATTTAAACTTGGATTAACAAGAGTGGACTGTAAATATAGTGTTCATGGGGATGAATTGTACTTAAGGTCTTCTCAGACAGGCAAATGAACAGTGATATCTGCCTCAGCAGACATCCTCGGTCCGTTCTAGAACACTTGCTAATACAGAATAAGAGTTGCCTTTGAAGTACAAGTATCAGTACAACTGTCCTTAAAGGATCAAATTTTCTAGACTTCGGAGGTTTCACTGTCCTTTCATCTTGAATATACTCCTGTTATTATTCTGCACAAAGGAGTGATGAAAAGTATGTGCATGAAAGAACATTTCCTTTCAGGGGATTGGATAAACAAAAGCAACATTATTTGCCAGCACCTTCCTGACAGAATTGATAGAATCTGACCATGTTGTCACTTTAGTAATACAGTATGTTGTTTTCAGTATGTTCTGAATAGATCTGAATAAGCCGTTTTCACCCAAGGCAAAGCAGTGTTCTCCTCTGGTAAAGCAGTGTTCACTCAGGTAAAGCAGTGTTCTTCCCAGGCAGAGTAGTATTCAATAAGGCAAAAAAGTTTCCTAACAGATCTGCAATTTCCCTCACAACTGTTAGCCTTGCTACACTTTAACATATTTCCTTATCACACTATCGAAAGGTTCCATCACATTACAAGACTTACCTTTTTTAAACCAATGTTATCATTTCAAAGGTAAACACTTTGTCCCATGTCTGAATGCATATACACTTAGTTTATGACTATTATTAGTTAAGTATATTAAGTATATTCTGGTAGGTTTACCACACCTTCAAATATGTCTGGGAAGAACACTGCTTGTGCATGAAGGATGTGTTTTCTTAAAAATGTCAATTTCATTTTTTTCTATCATCAAAGTATTATTTACAATTTAAAATTATTCCAAATTAATTATTGTACTACACTGTAATGCGATTGTAACCCTTCACTGCTTGATGTTTGTAGAATGAATTATATTTTACTCAGAAATAAATATACCATCATGCAAAACATAAGGGTGTTATTGTGGACTATAAATGATAAAACACTCCTTGGTGGATTTGCCAAAGTACAAGCTTGCTCTTTCCAAGCGAAAACAATTACCATATACATGTATTTATAGGCATATACTAGCTCAGTTATATTACAAAATAGAAACAAAGCAAAAGCATTTACATCCAATAATTCAACTCAGTCAACATTATCTTGGAAGTAGAGTATAAAATGTACATCAGTTACAGTGCAGACCAAGACATTCTAATGGCAGAAATAACTGCACAGATTTAAATTTCTTGTATCCATATCACCATGCAAAACAATGCTGTATATAATTCCTTATAAGGGTCCAATTGCAATCTGCATAGACTGAGATCGGCTGTCACATAATATGCTGGCAAGTCTGGGTCTATCCAGTTGGTAAGGAGTAATCAGGAGAACAAACAGCATCAATCATGATTTGCCTGTGCATTATGTGACAATAGATCGGGGTCTATTTTATTTGCTGTTGGACTGGTCTTATAAGTGAATAAAGATGGCACATGAGTTTAAATCTAATTTTATGCAATAGAGCCCAAAGATGACCCCTGGGCAAAAGGCATTAATGTATCCTTCATGTTCACTTTTGTTTATATTTTAAAAGGGCCATCAGTTACTATTAATGTAATGTCATTTAGCCCTGTACTATACCATCTTAAATAGTGATCCATCTGTTTTAAAAACATATAATAAAATCTTATTCAACTCTGTATCACATGACTGTTCCAAAAAATCCCATGAATGTAACATATTCCTCTTTGTATTAATGTATAAACTCACAAGTCTAACTGCAAACAACAACAGACCCTGATCTGCCATTGCATAATGCAATAAGATCTATGCTGTTTGTTCTACTAATTACTCATTAAAAACAAAAAAAAAAAAACTGCATAGACCCATATCAGCCAGCACATTATGCAACAACAGATATGGGTTTGTGCAGACTGCCACTGGACTGAACTTGAAAGCTAGTTTATATACGGTACAAGTTCTTACACAAAAACATACCTTTCTGCAACATATTTAACATCTCTTTATCACAGGTATATAACAGTAAAACTGCATCTACCGATCATCCATTCACATCTCTTTATCACATGTATATAATAATGAAACAGACTTACCAATAATTGCATAAAAATACTTTATAATTCAAGGCATTATATTTAAAAGAAACATGCAAGGCCTCACAACTTCTCCACATTTACTATATCTGATACTTATAACCGTAGATATTTGTGCAAATTCTGCAAATTCAGCACATCTGTGACATCTGGATTGGTTTGGCAATTTGCATATTGTTTAACCTTAATGCTGTTTACTTCATTGCATTTTTGACAAATCTAGTCCTGCTAAATTCGTAAGAAGATTCCTTCAAAGGGACTGACGCTCTACTGAAACTAAATACGAGGCCTGATTAGAGTTTATTTGTATATGTACACAAGCCACTGCTGTTCAGTAACTATGTAGAGCACAAAAATGCAAGCAGTTATCTCTAATTTGACCCAAAGATCAATAGATCTGGTTTTCAAACTCCTTCACAGAATTGCAGACAAGATGGTGGTCAGATATGCATAACTTTCTTTCAGAGCCAAAAAATGCAAAAAGTTTTTCAGTGGAAACCTCATGTCAATTTAACCATTCATATAAGAGTAGTAGTTATAACAAGTTTAGTGATGTCTACCATAGTCAGTTCAGTACCAATTTTATTCAAACTCTACATACTGCAGTAAGTGTTTTAGTAAAATACCCCATGTTGATATGACCATCCATTCATCTAAGTATAGCTATACTCTTTCAATATGACCATCAAGGCAGCCATTTTGAACTGATCTGCATTTTTTAAATTTACAACTGCAAGAAGCTTTTTCTCTTTTTTTTTTTTTAAATCTCGGTATGCCAATCCATTTGAGAAGCTGACAAAATGGTCACCAGTGGCCATGATCAAGGTCTGTTTGGTACCATAATAAAATTTAAGGATCAACTTGATACTGCAAGAAGCATTTTTGTTACAACCCCATGACAATAGGACTCTTCGTTCAAATAAAGCAGTGATTTTTTTTCTTCTTCAAAATGGTCAACATGGCAGTCGGTGGAGATCTGATTTGCAACCTTTTAATTAAGGCCAACTAAATACCAAAAAGATCCTGTTATGAAAGTGTTTATAACATGAGAACCCAGTGGACTTTACACTGCTCACCTGGTTGACATCTGCCTATTGACCTAAGGCAACTGTTGCAAGGTTTCTTAGTTTATCTACCATCAAAAGAATCTGGTGACAAATTAGCATCATTTGTCAGATAATGAAAGGCCTCTTTGCTATGACTTTTGGTGTCCAAGTTGGCCAAAATTTGTTTAGCAGTTTATTAAGATAAAGTTGTGTCAATATTTTCTACTATTAAAGACTGATCGCCTTATCTGCATACATTAAAGCCTTCTCAGCCAGAATGGCTTCTGTCAAAACAGACTGAATTTAGTTCAACAGTTTTTGAGAAGTCATTTAAAAATATTTTGATTTTTAGCAGTGCTGTCCAGATTTAATACTGGATCAGCATCAATGCATAAACCTGAATGGTCTTCATGAGAATAAAGATTGCTCAAATCTTATGCGGTGGTTTTCAAGTTGGATGGATGGATAACCTGTGATTACACAAGTTCTTCTGGTCTTCTTCGATGCTTGTGAAAATTTTGATTACAGTGTCTACAGTCATTCTCATCTATGACATATCATCAACTAGAAAAATAAGACCAAGGTTCCAAAAAAGTGGAGCCCTCTTGAAAACAGTGCCATGGTGTACATCTAATGAATAAGACTTTCAAAACTTTTTAACATCAAACTTTATCATGATCTCAACACTGATGCCACCAATGGCATATCGAAATAAAGATACTTATGTCTGCCATCTACTGAGCACAGGCTGGAAATAATACATACCATGCATATTTTCTTTATGGCACACACTGTATTACCTGCTTACACCATCAATCACAGTCCCAATGAAACAATTAGAATAGAACGTAGTCTGGAAAAATTTTAAAGCACTTTCTAGATGAACCATTTTTGAAAAAAAAATCATCAATGGAGTTCTAAGATGAAAAGTACAGAAACGTGCTAATTAAAAAACACTTCTTTCTCATGATGATGCCTACAGACTTTGAAATATTTTTGTTACAGCATGTTTCTACAACCAATCAAGATACATCATCCCACAGAACACAGCGATTATAGAGCAGATCGATTTTTCAAATTCAATTTAAAAAGAATCTTCAAAATTCAGTTTAAATAGAACCTGAACTATAAATTCTCAATGGCAAATACTGCCAGTTTCAATTCCAGTCATGGCCAAGAAGTGGTTTCAAATTCTAAATCAAACAGCTAAAAACATTTGTTTTTGTTTTTTAAAAACAATTCTAATGTAAATATGCATGAAAGTAAATACAAACAAATGAAAATAAAATCTTTAAAAAGTGTGAACCTTTCACACATTATTAATAAAATAGCTCTATTCAATGCACTGGTGGTGTTACTCTCCATAACATATGAAACAAAAAAGTGTTTAAGAGTAAACACAAATCCCCATGCCAACAGCAGATTACTTGAAATAGTTAACCATATATAGACTTATAGACTAGGAAAGAAGTAAATACCAGAATCACTTGTGCCTCAAAAATGGACCACAGTAAACTACCTAGGCAAAGTTGAGTTACTGTCCTTGAGATACATCAACATACCAAGGTTCGTATGTGCAGTTTAAACTGGGTTGAAGATATTGGAGTTTATTGATCAGCTAACTCAAAATACAAGTGACTAAAACATGAACACTAGGTAACAGTGACTCAGTTTTGATATGATTGAGTTACTCTCTTTTAAATGCCTCCGCATGCCAATGTAAGTGAAACGAGTCTAACAAATGGATAGCTAAAAACACCTGTCACTTGAGCATAAAATTAGGTCACAATGGCATAGGTGAAATAAGGTGCAAAATACTTGTATAATGAACAGATGAAAAAAAAAATAAAAAGGCATGACAGTGTTGGTAATGTTGTTACTCTGATTAAGATACATCCATCAGAGTAGGTGAAATAGAGTCCAAGATAAAGTGTGTAACGAATATACTGCTGAAAAATCGAAAGTCAATAAAGCATGAAAATTATGTCATAGACACCCCCTTTTCTTGTGGTTAAGTAACTCTCCTTAACATGCACAAGTGTTGAGAAATAGGATCAAAGATATAGAAATGAAAAGCTGCAATAACAAAGTCACTCAAACAAAGAAACAGAGTAATTTTAGTATCATGTTACACTTGTTTTGATAGTGAGCGCATATCAATTTTCATGAGTGTATGTGAAAGTTTGGTCCAAGATATTTAGGGTATAATGAACATACTGAAAATCCAAAAGTCGCTCATGCAGGAAAATTAGACTATTCTGACCTAGTTCTGGCATGGCTGAGTTACTTTCATCCAGATATAACAAGCTAATTCTCATGACTGCAGAATTGCCAACCTTAAATTGTGATGATCTGTAATCATTAGCCCAAAAATCTGTTATTTGGGACCGAAAACTGTCATTGTCAGGATGAAATGAAGTAACAGTATCTTTAATTATCAAATTCCAAAAATAAAAGTTTTAAAATACCTCTGTGATCACTAAACCCTTACATAAGCTTTTAACTGATGTGATAATTCCTTGCAACTGCCTAAGCTGCCTCTTAATATCTGTTGATTTGTTTGGGGATGTTATTTCCTTATGTGTTTTTATGACTTGATGTGAGTATGCATGTTATATCTTCCTCTATAGCTGATTTTAATGTCAGAGTCACATACCCTGCAATGTACCAATGAATCACCTTGTCTTGGTGCAATAACATATGGCCGTACTTTTGGATGTACCTGGTTTTGTACCAATGAATCACATCTTTTTTGGTGCTATAACATATGGCCATACTTGGGGGTACCTGGTTTAATTTGAAAAGCTTCTTCTGCTGAGTCAGACCAAGCATCCTGGTCAAAGCTAAATTTGCTCACACGTGCACATTGGAGAAGGAAGGTATGTGAAAGCTGATTGGTTAATGCCAACTGAAGGAGTCAATCACCTGCAGAATTAGGAATGGGACTAGGCTCAGACTCCAGTTCTATTTGCACTTAATGGAGACATATGATGGAAAGGACTTAGCTGTGTTCCAGTTTAGTGGATGGAAGTCAAGCACCCAAATATTATTGCACCCTTTCTCAAAATTCGTAATTTTGACTAGATTTCAAATGTAACCATATATGGCATAAAAAAAACTCGTAAATATATGAATCTCCGAGTTTAAGAGAAATAAGGTCCACTGAGGGTGTAAAGCATTAACAGATGAAATGATAAAAGTCATGTAAGAATGCAGATAAGGTTAAACACACAAAGTTTTGGTAAGTTAACTTGTTTCAGTTGAGATGTATATACACACCAGTTTTCATGAAAGTAGGTGAAAATATATTCCAATAAATTGGGGGTGTAACAAATGAACAGCTGAAAATACTAATGTCACTGAAGCAAGCAAATTTGGTCACACTGCTCTAATGTTTGTATGGCTAAATTACCCTCACTGAGATGTATGCAGATTACAATTTTCATGTAGGGGTGAAATAAGGTGAGATATTGAGACTGTAACAAATAAGCAGCCAAAAATACACAAGTCAGTCAAGTGTGCAACTTAGACCACAATGATCCAGTTTGGGTATGGTTGAGTTACTTTCCTCCGAATCTACCTACAACCTAATTTTTATGAGTTTTGGTAAAACAGAACTCACGATATTGTGTGTAATGCACGAATAGCTGAAAATAACACATTGGTATCCAAAACAGTTTGCAGTTTTGGTATGGTTGAGTTATTTTTGACAAGATGTATCTACATTCATAGAGATGAAATAGGGTACGAGATACTGTGGGGGTAACGGAATATTGAGAGGGCAACTAATGAATAAAGAAATGTATGAACAAAATATCAAACATCTGAACAGGGAAAATGCTACAACTCTCTCCTAACTTCTTTATAAAATAGATAACAGAGCTGGATGCATCCAAGTAAGGTAGCATGCAGGTGTAAAGCAGTTGATGTTAAGATCTGCAGAGTTGTCAAGAAAATCCAATGCCCCCCCCCCCCTTGCAAATACATGAAGATTTGCTGGCAATTCTGAAATATAAGAAAATGAATTCACTCTTATTCACATAATTTCAATTTTCATCTTCTTCATGGTTGGCACTATAAAATGTCTACTTTGCAATAATCATGAAAATTCCAGGAAAGTGTATCATATTCTATACAATACCACTGTGCAATTTAAAAAAATCACTGAATGCATAAAGAATGTGAAGTTCAAATTCATAATAAACAACATACAGATGATGTAAAAAAAAGTGTTTCAATCATGTGTATGTAAACACTAGAAGAGTTCACTATTCAAGCTGAATGTGCATAATCTCTTTTTCCATCTCTCAAAATGGTGTGGCTGAATAAAACACATGTTGACATTCATTTTTTAGCTTTATTTGATTTTCAAAGTTAAAGGGTAGTGGGTTCCAAACCTGCCCCAGCCAACCGTAGTTGGCTGTCTCAGTGCATCCTTGAGAACGGCACTTCGCTTCCCATTTCCTCTCCAAGATATAGACAATATTGCGCTGAATGTGAAAAAAAAACAACCCAATCTACTAACCTTCAAACAGCATCCATATGTTTTTTATAAGGGATAAAGTAGCTGAAGATATGCAGATACCATACTGATGAGTATTCCAATTGATCAAAAGAACTTTACATAGGTTAATTTATGAACCAAGGGTAAACATAGGATAGGTTAATTTATAAACCAAGGGTAAGCATACAAATAAAGTAAAAGATCAATTATTTAGATGCATCATGGGCATGGAATTTGCAAACCAGATAACTGATTGCATACAGAGTAAACTATACATGGAGTACACTGTTGGTCAGTATAATCAAAAGCTCCTAAATGTGTGAATATTAGTGACATTCTTGTGTGTGTGTGTATATATATATATGCATATGAATGCAAACACACCATTATAATGTGTTTCACTATAATGAAATTCCAGAAATAAAGTGGTAAGCTATTAACACTATGAAAAAAATTATGAAAATTATTTCTTCATATATTTGTTTCTTTAGAATCTGAACATCAAACGACTGAATACTTTACATAAAAACCACTTGATCTGGACAATGCCAGAATATTTTTACAGTCACAGTTCAACTCTAATTAGTTGCTATTGTACTCAAATTTGTATTCTTAAGAGACTATAGTGTTCCCAAAATTATTCACATCTCTAATAATCGACTATTGTAATTGGTCTGTGTCATAAATTTGTATTTAGTAATACAAAGGACTACTGGAATTCCCTTCAGCATTAAAGACACTACAGCAGATCAGCAACTTCATCTCTGTAAACACAGCTTGATCTTGCTTATCATATAAAAGATGAGCTTACTGTATGTCACTTTTCACCAACACCTCAATGGGAATGGGTAGCATGTCTTGTGTAGCTAATACTCTGTGTGTGAACTAATGCCACTATGTAAATTTTGTTTGTTCAGGAAAAGTCACAGGGGCAACACATTTCAGACACAGTATTAAGATGAGAGCTAACAAAATAGATTTGGGTTTTAAAGCCAGCGCTGGTTTGTTACACGCTTTCAATGTCATAAGCTCGTACTCAACATGCGGAGAAATTTGGTAAGCTGAAACTGTCACTGCAGAGGCATATTCACAGAAACTGAGGCAGCTATTCTAAGAGGAATGATGTTGTGAAGAGCAGATCTAAAATTGCAATGAAACTTGACTGTTCTTTAAACTTGTGTCTGACAAAACCCTAGCTAGGCAAATCTGAAAAGCAGAACAAATTTAAACCAATGAAAACCAGAATAACAATCCCTGCATGCACAAACCAGATGGGAAACCACAAACTCCAACCTCTCACTACTGGAAGATGTAAATCTCCATGCTGCTATCATCTCATAAACATGAAAACACAACTATTTTGTATAATCTTGGAAACAGCACATTGGTGACAGCCATGACATTTAAAAACTGGCTTTTAACAAATTCATGATGCAAACAAGTCAATATTGAAGTAAAGACCTAGAAGAGAAGCACCCCCTGCCTTTCTGAAGCCATATTTGGACTATAACAAGGACTTTTGTACCCTGAAAACAAGGAGTCTGAGCCTTTAAAGATTATGCAGCTGAGAAACATCATCAAATTTGAACATTCAGGACTCAAGCACATCAAACACAAAATACTTCAAGTAAGGGGAATACACATCATGCGTGTTAACAGTGCTTACCCTATATGGATCAGTACTTTCTGTGAACAAATGTGCTTGTTTTGGGCATCGCAGGATTTTGAAATTAATTACATATAGACACACAAGTTTGTTATTTCTCTTTTTTTGTGGTTCTGAGTTGCTAAAAGCATGCTGAACCTGATGTGCCATCTTACAGTCACTATCAGTTGTGTAACTAGTGCTTTCAACTTAACCGGTTTTAATGACAAAATGACTTGATGTTACTATCCTTCTACAGATTTATGTTCATTTTTTTAATTGCAATATGAGTTTTTGAGGTCCTAATTAGAAGTGGTAAATATGGAATTTTGAGGTCTTAATTAGAATTTGTAAATATGGGATTTTAAGGTCCTAATTAGACGTGGCAACTATGGGATTCTGAGGTCCTAACTAGAAGTGGTAAATATTTGGATCTTGAGGACCTAATTAGAAATAGTAAATATGGGATTTTGAGGTCCTAATTAGAGGTAGTAAATATGGAATTTTGAGGTCCTAATTAGAAAAATAATCATGTTCTTAACATCATGAGGCACTGGCCTCAAATACAAATGAAATTTAATCATGTAACTTTTTTTGCAAGTGTCTTGAGATTTTTCTTCAACTGAAATGTCTTTATACTTAATAAAGATGGAGATGTAGATTAGAACAGAGGATTACAGTTATATTCATTAAGATGGGTGTTACTTCATTGTTTTACTGTTACTCATATGGTCTGATGTATCAAACATGTGACAATATTTGTTGAAAGAAAACAACATGAAACTTAATATTATATCTTTATATCCTTTTTAAAAACATTATTATTGGCCAGTATTAAATGTACAAATACCATCATGTGAGAAGAAAAAAAAATCAAATTTACATAAACTAACATTATTACAATACATCTAATTGGCAGTTTGTTTACAACATCAATACTTCCCAAAACACACACTAATGTATTCATACAATTTTCTATCATTCTCACCATATTGCCGTTTGAAACATATGGAATTGGCATTTACAGACCCTAAGTACTGTGTTACAACTAGGGAGAGTTCTGTGTGTGTGTGTGTGTGTGTGTGTGTGTGTGTGTGTATACTGGTGCAAGACAGCTTGGTGATGGGTTCCATTAAATGTGGCACAGGTTCAATTCATGCTTGGAATGAATTATTGTTTACCATGAACAAGACATTATATGTCTGTCCCATGTTTAAGTGACCTTAATCTAGGTCATGGATGACTTAATCTAGGTCATGGATGACTTGGGAGATGGGTATCAATGAATTTAACTTAAGTGCAGAAACTATTATTTTCTGATTAGATCTATCATGACCATGGCCTCTGCCAAAATATAGTTTATTTTGTTACCCCAAGTGCAAACTGTCCACAAAGGTTCAGCAAGAACCAAAGTTAATCTGCAAACCCATTTTCATTTGAGATGCAATGATTATGAGCTATGACCTTTTCACCTCAAAATCAATAGGCCTCTTCCATACATTAAGTACAAGCCCTCTGCAAAATTAGGACAAGGAATGTGGTCTAAAGCTGAAGTTGTTATACAAAAACCTTTTTTTTTAATTCAGTCAATGACCCTGACCTTTGACTTAAAAATCAATAGATTTCTTATCTACCCTATGTGTTAAGCATCCACAAACTCTAGTGATGGTACGTGGTCGAGAACTGAAGTTTATTTGTCCAGAAACCATTTTTCTTCGTTTTGTTCAATGGTACTAACCCTTGATTTTTGGACCTCAAAATCAACAGGCTTCTTCCCTATCATAACTGCTAGCAAACCACAATGTTAGGTCTTTGATGTAAATCTGATGCTATTGTGCAGAAATCATTCTTCTTCTTTTGCTCACTGTTATCCTGAATTTGACTTTTGACCCTAAAATTGAAAGGCTTCTTCCTTATCCCACATGCAAACCATGCACAAATATTTTTAGGTGTACTTCATAGAAAACTCTAGCGATTGTGCCAAAACAAAATTCTGTAAGAGAGAGACAGATGGAGAAAAAAAATCATCAGAGCACTTTATGGCAAACATGTAAAAAAAAGACTCGAGTTGGATTCATTAGGCAAGGAATAGCTGTTCCAGATTCTGGCATGAAATACATGAAATTTTTTTTCACCTGCTCCTTTAAATGATGGGCTCTGTGTTAAATAAATATATCTGGGCAAATCGACCAGTCCTGGGATTTTTTATTTTCCCAGTATCTGTTATTGAAGACATGAATAATATTTCCTGTGACAGGGTCTTTTTGCTTTTCAAACCAGACTGGCTTGTGTCCACCATCAAAGGCTTCACCTGTAAAAGAAATGAAATATTTAACTTTATAAAAACACTCTGAACAAACAATTTATGTAAATACAATTTACACATACAGACAAACCTGTGCTAATGGTTACCTGTATACAGGACCTTTAAACAGCAGTAACCTGGTCACAATGGAGATTCTAATTTCCTCTTGGAAAATTTCCTGTGTAACAGTATAATACTGAAGGTCATGACCTAAACACAAATCTTGACACATGCAAATAAACTGTGAACGGTCAAGCAAAGTGACCTTCTTCTGTTACAAGGGTGTGACACTAGGAGAGATGGATAAGATCATCTAATTTGATGATTCTGGCATGAACAACGTCTGATAACTGAACTTAATTCACTTAAGTGTGAAATATGTGTGTATGTGTGTGATTTGGATTTTTAACATAGCTTTAACAATTTTGCAGTCATAACGCTATGATGTCTGCAGTGTGACAGTTTATAGTGATGTCTAGCACTGAGGCATCATGCCACAGACATGTAGCATGATGTCCCACCCATGCACATTATCCTGACACCGGGCCAACCAGTCCTAACACTAACCTCTTAATGCTGAGCACCTAGCGAGGCAGATGTTAGTATCAATTTTAAAAGTCTTTGGTATGACTCGGCCGGGGTTCGAACCTGCGACCTCCTGCATCTGAGGTAGATGCTCTAACCACTAGGCCACCGGAGTGGTCGAAATATGGGTCAGAGTTCTTGTGGTGAACATGTAGTACTCAAACCATATCATAACAATCAATATGGTTGCCATGCACAACAGGGGGGCACAAATGCATTAAATATTCATCATTTATGGTTAAATTCATGTTTTAGTTTACCCAAATTTATCTTAAAATTTGATGCAATGTCATTTTGCTGTAATTCTCTACCAGCTGCTAAGGGAGATTTTCAGTGATTTTGTGGTTGTAGACTGATTCTATTTAAAGAGAGCCACATTGTGAAAGGAGACTGATCCACAAGTCTTAAATGTGGACTGTTGTGTATCTTGTACAATTATCAGGATTTCCCATCTTAAAATTATTTTAATGTACTAATGTTAAAATATTTATTATAAAACATTATATATATATATATATATATATATATATATATATTGTACTATTCTTAAAATAGTGTGCTGAATCTCACTATCTTGATCCCAATGATTTGATTAAGTGGCAATATTTAATGAAATACACATCACTCTAAAAATTAGCGTAATTATCCATGCAGATCAGGGGAACCAGCTTAGTACAACAACACACATGGATCAGGGAAACCAAATCAGCAAAACAGCCAACACAGATATGAGGAACAAACATAGTCCAACAGTTGAAGCAGATCACAAGAACCCATTTAACATAACAGTTCATGCAGAAAGGAGAATTTTCGTTCTGTTCAAGCAGAATGAAGACTTGATCCATCACTGAATACCCTAAACAATGTGCACTCAAAACTAACTGGAGTTTGAAAATACAAAACTTAAAGAACTCAGTGATATTCAATTAAAAACCAAGATATGTTGTGATGACTAAAAATTATCCTCACGGATCTATATGAACACTTCGATATTTATTATATACCACAGTACTCTACATTTTTTCATAAATGATACAGACATAAAATAAAAGTTAATGCCAAAATGTACCATAAAAATGAAATTCACTTGTGCAGAAAAGTAACTTCTAATCTATTAACAAACACGAATAAATGTACCAGGATTCTCAAAAATGTGACCAACAACTGTTACCAGTACTGAAGGCAGAATGGACAGATATCACGTGTTTGCCATCGAGGAAAACCAATTTTGTGCTAAGTATGTGGAATATCAGGGAATAAGAAAAACTTTTGTCTGCAACAGTAAAATGTGTCATCTGTAAAGGATGAAGGCAAAGAAGAGAATGCAAGTTCAACAGTGTTTCTTGTGGACAATGTAAGTAAATCAACCTCAGGACAAAAGAAACAAATAACCTTCAAAATGGAAAACATATCTAAATCACTGTTTATACTGTGTGAAGTGCATGATAATTTAAAGTGTGTTATTGTACTGTCCAATCCCAAACTGAGGACATAATAATAATGACAGCGCATAATAGTGCATGAATATTCAGCAGTAGTAAATTGTCATTCAGAGATGAAAATGATGGTGCACAAAATCTGAATTGTGAAAGAAGTCTCATACAATTACAAATGCACTGATGGAGGCAGGAGTTTATCATTTGAATGGTAAATAAACCATATATTGGAATCAAATGGCAATCTTGTCCTAATTAATAAATGTGTTTATGATAGTCCAAATAAAATAGATATACATACAGAAAGTAATCCTCTGTGTGTATGTGTGATTTGGATTTTTAAAGTAGCTTTAACAATTTTCCAGTCATACTGCTATGATGTCTGTAGTGTAAAAGTTTATAGTGATGTCTGCACTGGGGCATCATGCCGCAAACATGTAGCATGATGTCCCACCCTGTCACATTATCCTGACACCAGGCCGACCAGTCCTAACACTAACCTCTTAATGCTGAGCACCTAATGGGGCAGCTGCTAGTACCATTTTTAAAAGTCTTTGGTATGACTCTACCGGGGTTCGAGCCTGCGACTTCCTGCATCTGAGGTGGACGCTCTAACCATTTAGGTCAGCAGAGCGGTCAAAATCATGTCACAGTCATACATAATGATGCTTTTATTTCAAGTAATGCAGAAGATAATGATACAACTCATGTCTCCACTTATCCAGATGCCACTTCCAACAAATCTAACGTGAATGGTTCCAAAAACTCCAATTTCTTTTATTAGATCAAAAATATGATTCCACTGCCAATCTGGTTTGGATTTGTGGGTTTATGACCATTTTTCAGCACATGAAAAGTTACGCATGGCAGCCAGTACATCTGGTAGGGGATGAAACTGGGAGGAACCTGGAAGAACTACTGACCCACGGGAAGCTACTGGAAAGCCTTCTCACATGCCCATATTGGCTGAACCAACACCTGAACCCATGTAGACTGAGGAGAAATGTGAGAAATCTGTAAAGGCAAGCACCTTAAACCATGCGGCCATCCATCGCCCGGGTGCAATGCAAATCTAAATTTCAGACATATCTTGTCAAAATCAGACAAAGTCAGGTTGTTACTATCAAAACTCGCTTAACATTTGAAACCATCCTGAGTGGTGATTCTAATAATAATGTATTTGAAACTGAAGGATACCAGTCTAAGTGAACAGCAGCCACAGACAAAATTTGCAGCCTTAAAAGGAACACTTTAAATTTGGTTCCAACGTCAGAAAAATATGCACCAGGCAAACTTTATAAATCACAACTGTCATACACACCAAATCTCATAAATCACAAGTAGAAACACCTCCATTTTTGTCACATATCTAACATCATTTACAGTGAAAGCAATCTTGCAGACCGAGTTTAAATGATGAAAATGGACAGTGATAAAATGTGAGTAACATTTTCGATCATTATTATAAAGCTGACAAAATAAATATCTACACTCTAACCTCTAAGTTTAATGGTTCTCACTAAATGATATTTATTTTGGTTCACCATTATAACCATGTTCTTGTTTAATTTCCTGGTCCAAAAGTTAAATTGCCCAGAGGATATGCATTTATAATGATTTGACAGTATTAATACCACTTCTATCTAACATATCAAAATTTTAAAGGTTGAACACTCCTTGTGTATGTTAAGAACACTACATACTTCACGGAGCACACCCGATCAGACACAACATTCACCAAACTTCACAACCTCGAGTATGTACTCAACCCAAATTTTGATCAGCCATAATTTGGAATTTCCCCCCAAAATACTGCAAATAGCGTAGTTTGCATTAGTATTGTCCGTGAATTTGCTGGCATTCCATTTAATGGCAATAAACATTTGAGTTGAGTAAGAAAGTTTGTACTTGCATCAAGATTATTTGATCTGGGTTATTGTGGCTTCTGATTCAACCCATGTTAGAAATGATGATGATAAATATTTCATAATGACATCGCAAAAAATACAAATAAACTACAGGCTACAAAAAACTTCAACAGTAGGAGAAAATAAAGATACACAAAAAGATATAATTACTTCGTAGCCCTTGGAAGGCTTAACCCACTTACAATGTGCTGACACTCCTAATTCTATATGTCAATGATGAACCTTTCAATAATATTTTCACTAGCATGGCAACCAAATACATGATGATGACAAATTTGCTGTAGAAACTTTAAATGAGTTTGCAAAATAAAATAAAAAAAAATACCCCACCACAATATTTTAGTTGCAATTGATGTCTTATTTTCAGTGTCAAGTTTGGATCTTGTGATATCTTCTGGTTTAGATGAAGCTGGACCAAATCTTGACAATCTCTGCTCCCATACTTATTAGAGCTATCACTTATTTGATAAATTTAAGTATAAAATCAGGTGTCTTCCCTGATAAACTAAAGAGTGCAAAGGTTACTCCAGTCTACAAGAATGGTAGTAAAACAGACCGTGGATATTACAGGCCAGTATGTATGCTACAAACCCTATAAAGATATCTGAAAAGAAGGTGGTCAAATTATTGATTTGTACACCACAGAATGAAAATAGAGCTCAAACTTTGAAAATGTACATTAATGGTCAAAACAGAACAAAATGATAATAAATGAAACAAAACACAAGGTATACTCATTGGTAATATAAATGCTGTCATACATGGATATAAAAGAATTAAACATGAAAACTGGAACTAATCCTATTGAGAATCTTACTGATAAGAAACTTCATGGTGTGAATGATCAGTCATTTGAAATGGGGAAAAACATGTCGACCATGTCTGTAGATCTCTCACAACAAAATTCATCATATTAGGTAGGATTAAGAGAGATTTTTATATAGTGCCTATATGCTGTTCATCATTGACAATATACAAATGTTTGGGAAACTTCTGCAAAGGAAAATAACGCAGAATACAAACAATATAAAAGCATACAGTGTACATTGTCCTTGTTGTTGCTGTAGGGTCCAACGCCATTTTTCAGCACAAGATAGGCTATACTTGGCAGCCAGTATAACTTGTGGAGGAAGAACCCTGGAAAACCCTGGGAAGAACCACCGACCCATGAGAAGCTGCTGGCAAGCTTTCTCATGTACCCAAGTTATACTGTCCTTAACATCCCTCATTATACCTCATCAGCAAATCTGTTTATGGAATTAAAATGGCAAATCAAGGTGTTTTTTTTAAATTTTGTTTTAGCTGCTTTTTTAATGGCACTTTTAACACATTATTGGCTATATCATGCTGAGGAAACAGGAGCTAAGTGTCGTTGTCAACAAAACAAAGATTCAAAAACTGACTTTCAAATCTGAATTCTTGTTTACAAAACCATAAATGCAGACACACCTGCTTATATGACTGAATTTTTGCAACCTAATCCAACAGGACATTAGTGACACTCAGCCAGACAGAGTAATCTAAAGATTCCTAGACCACATATCAAACAATTCAAATGCAGTTTTCAGTATTCAGGAGCTAATATATGGAACGCATTTCCCCTAAATGTCTGAATGGCAATCTCAACAGACAGTTCTGAATGGAAATATCTTGAATTTGTACAAAGAGTGACCTTTTTTCCCACCAAGAAATATTGTTTCTTGAAATCAGAGTGTGAAAAGCAGCCATTAAAACACTAAAACTGTTGATTGCTTTTTCCTTATTTTGTGTAATCATTTCATGTCCGATAATAGAATTTGTCTGTACTATATAGCTACTGCTGGTATAGTTATTACAAAGGGTGAAACGATACACCCGTGTTACATATCAATATGATTCATGATACACAGCCTACGAGACGATAAATTATCAATGTATATATGAACTTCATGGTCTTTCCATCTTTAGAAGGTCTGTCAGTGGTAGGAGTTTCCTTTTTATGTGATTTACAGATAGACATATACTTAGCTTTTACATGTCATTATCATCCATGACAAGATAACAAAATACTTTCAAACACACTACCTGCTGGTTGTCGGTGATATTTATTCAACATTTTAGGCCATTAAAGGTTGCTCCATTTGATCAGATGCAGCATTCACTTGAGCCACCGGACAGCGGTATGTTTATTAAATAAATATCTTTACTTCTTAATTTTGGGGATGTTTTTATCCTATTTCTGATTTTTTTTTAGTTTATCTTAACCCTGACAGGCATATGTTTTATAGCACATAATCCCAGAGGGTCAAATTGTTTGAAAAAAAGAGATGAAAATTGAATTCTATTTTTGATTAGTCTGCATTTTAATTTAAATTGTTATTCTGCCTTTCTTGCTTTTGCTGAAAGTGTGATTGACTGTCATGCCATCTATTTTTGTTCATCCAGCATGTATATTGAACATGTACTTAGCACCATTTCTGGACTCAAAATCACCCATTGGTATATCCATTAACATTTTCCCAGCTCCAATAATCTGACTTACTTCATAACTTTATAAGATATTGTCATCATAACTATCATCAGCCAGTATTTGTCAAGTGAAATAGTCATCCAAAGATTAACCACACAGGGAATCAGCTGTTTTGGGTTTTCTTGGTGGCCTAAATTTTAAACATGCATTTGTAAAACTTTCTTGATTCGAGATTCAAATTATGACATAGTGCTTGTTCCAGGACTAAAAAACTGAGATGTGTAAATAGTTACCTATCTGAAAAACAGCTGGTGAAACAAGCACTAATATACATCTACTGGCATGTCTAATGTAACAAAAAAGCACTTTTAAGGTTAACCGTTTCAAAAAAAAATTATATACCGTGCAGAGTACCTTTTCATATGCACAGCTTTCAACTAATCTGTGGGGTCTCTCACGGATCACTGCTTTACAAGTGCATGAAACCTTGCATGATTCGGACATCCTAGCAGAATATCTCTTTAAGTACTTTACAGAACAATTAAGGTTGACTTTTGGCAATATATCTCTGTTGCTTTTGCAATATTTCCTGTTTGTCATGCAGCAAATAAGCTATATCATATATTCTAACTGGTAGTTATTGTATACCCTGGGATAAAACAAACAATAACCACAAATGAGAATTCAATGTAACATATTTCACCATGTGGGACCAGTGGTAAAACTTTCAAATTTGACTGAAGTAGACAAAATAAAATCACCAAAGAAACTTTGTGTAAAACTGATTAATAAATGAGGAGTAAAGTACTTTGTTATACATGTGGAACACATTTGGAATGCCACCTTTATGCTAAACAAACTGTTGGAAAAGCATTGGGGGAGGGCAATACTACAATTTGAAGAAGGGGAGTGAGTTTTTTTCACTGTTACTAACAAAAATGAGTGCCTGTGCCTGCAACAGCTGTCTCAGATGAATTCTCAATTTAAAGGATAACAAGGCAAATGACTAATAATTATTGATGACTGCTAAAGATTAAAATAACTTGCATACAGTATCATTTTGTATCGATTTTCAACCTCTTGCATTGATATGCATATTGTTAGAGCAAAAGTACTGATGCATTGATATATCGATGAATTGTTTCACCCCTAGTTATTACCATGTTGTATTCATGGTTCTCACTCTTTTTGAAGAAAACAAATTCAGGGTTTTTATTCCTTGACAAAATTGATATTTACCAAGGTTCACTTATGACCTTTACTGAAAGGAATTTAACAAAAACATTTTGGCTAAGAAAATGTGCTTTTTTTAAAACCAAAAACTGTTTTTTATTTTGAGACTCTCTCATAACATCTAAATTAGACATATGACCATGCACTAAACCAAAGAATGTATCCCAATAAAAATGTTACTGAACTATTCATACTGCATGCATTTCATTTAAATTTACAGTATGAAAAAATCTTTTTAGAAAAGGGCTGTTTTAAATTTTCACACGAAGACCTTATAAATAATATATGTGAATTTTTCTTTTAAAAAATCCACTTAAGCAAGTCTCAGGAAAAATTTCCGTCATCACTTTCTTGATTTGAAACATAATATTTTCAGGATCTGAACCTATTTAGTACCAAGTTTCAAGGGTGCCTGCGTACAAAAGCAAAGTCTGCATCATTTGCAAAATAGGCAAAAGTAATGGATAACTGACATTTGCTACTTCCCAAGGTGCAAATCTGCATGGGATTCTGCACTTAAAATTTCTCCACAGTCAGCATATTGGACATACTTATTAGTAAGGTCTGATAGGAAAATTCACTGCAAAGACAAACTGGAGGTGTTAAAGGTTACTATTGATGATACAGTGTTCCCAGTGCAAACTACCAAATAATAAAATAATAGACAAAGATTTATGACTATTTACATTTTTTTTAACTCTACCCATCAAAGAGGGAACTGGGAAAGATAAGCATGATCTTTCTCTAACATTTACTGAGATAACATGTTGCAGACATGTTAGCACAGGTTTTTATACTAGACTGGTCTTCTTTTCATATCCATAAGAAATGATATGGATATGGTTTGGACTAAGAAGTAACCAGTCTACTTGATTAATCTGACAGCATGAACACTTGCATTGACTATATTTTTATGTTTAAGGCAAGCACCTAATTGATACATACAGCAACTGTATCTCAACTATTTAAGAGTTCCACAACCTCTGAAAATTCCTGTAAGAACTCAGAATAAATTTGACTCACAATCAGTTCAATTAAAACTCAGTTACATATTTTAACTGAGGATGATGAAATATTTCTTACTTTGATCAATATTTGCAAAATTATTACTCCAGAGCTTTTCCCAGTCAGGAACAAACCTATTCTTACTCCAGGGCTTTTCCCAGTCAGGAACAATCATATTCTTTACTCCAGGGCTTTTCCCAGTCAGGAACAAACCTATTCTTACTCCAGGGCTTTCCTGGTCAGGAATAAACCTATTCTTACTCCAGGGGTTTTCTTAGTCAGGAATAATTCTATTCTCACTCCAGGGCTTTTCCCAGTCAGGAATAAACCTATTCTTACTCCAGGGATTTTCCCAGTCAGGAACAAACCTATTCTTACTCCAGGGATTTTCCCAGTTAGGAATAAACGTATTCTTACTCCAGACTTTTTCCTCTGATTTCCTGGCAGCATGAGAATCCTCTTGATGTCTGTTGTTATATACATGCTGCAGATTGCTTTTGTAGATTATTTTAGAGTAGTGGAGGGCCTTGAGGGAGATAAGTCATGTATTAATTCAGATACCCTCTTGAAATAAATAATTTTTTTTCTGGGGATGCATCTTTTCACCAAGAGTATTGAATCTAGGTACAATAGTATATATAGAATGAGACCAAAACTTACTTGCATTGAGTTAATGCAAAACATACCTAAACCGGTAAAATGTATAATGTAGGTCACAGTTACCTTTCCTTATATGGGTGTTATGGTGTTTTACTCAGATGCATACAACCATCTAATTGGATGATTCTAGCATGAACAGCATTTGAGAAATAAACTTAAAACAAAATTTAATCAGGATCACATCCACCTACTTTTATGAGGGTGTAATGGTCATTAAGATGCCTTCCCTCATGAAGTTTGGTATAACAGTATATATACATTATGCATAATACCTATTTTGTCTTGAATACGAAAATTTTACCTAAGCCAGAAAACAATATGAATTAAACAGAACTACTTAGAGAAAGTACATCTGACAGATAAAGGCCATATATAACAACTTAACCAAAAATGTACAAACTGAGTCCCCTTATCCACTCCCCAGGAAGAAAGTGGTATGAAACCCACTCTATACTGTTGCAAAGGACCTAGGAAGAATGGTTGCAATGCAGTAAGGTTGCCTGTATGTATATGCTTTTACCTGTGCAGAAACTGATGCCAGGGTAGTATAATCGCTATCCTCTACTCTAAGAGTTGAACGTTCATTGTAAATGGTTTGAAAAGTAGGTCAAAATGCCCTTTTTGTATGGTGTAGTACATTTCAGGATGGAAGCAAATATCATATTTTATAATTGTACAAGGTGTTCAAGAAACTGACCCAACCTTGCAAAATGTATATATTAGTGAAGCATGAAAACTGGATCACAGAAACCTGCTTTAAGCATGGTGGTGTACTAGTTCTCAGGTTGCAATCACAAATCAACTTCATGACTGCAGAGCCAGTAGTATCTTAGATATTGACCTGTACATGAAGGTTTATATTTGCTAATGCTAAGCAAACTACAAATAACCCTTATCTGAAAGAATAAAAACTGACTTGTTAAACTGGACAGCACACATTCAACAATGTGGGACAAAAAACTGTAATTAATATTAATAGAAGACTTAAGTTGTGGAAGAAAAATCGTGCTATTTTACATATCTACTGAAGGGCAAACTTAATATCTACCTCTCTTTGCTACTTCCTCAGCAGCTGCCTCTCTCTGCTTTCTCTTTGCTCGCTGTTTTTCCTCAAGTTGCATCTTGACTTTGTTTGCCTCATCCCAATTACCCTCTTCCATCAAACGCTGATCTGGCCGATTCCGTGAATCTGTTGGTGCAACACCCTCCTCTGGTTCATTCAACTCAATAGCAAAGGAAGTAAAGTAGTACATCTTTTCAGAACCAGGTCTATGGGTAGGAAAAAATAATTCTAAGTAGTAGGGTGCAATAGCATGCCACATTACAGTCTGTATAGAGCCAACTAAAAATTCCAAAATTTTAAATATAAATAACATCAATAAAATCCTCGACATAAAAAGGCTTTCAAAACTGATACACATTAACCATTAAATGACAAATTCTCAATAGACAAAGATGTTAAAATTCTGCAAAAGGTTAAAAAAAAAAAGGACAAAATAAAACATGTAAATACCTAAAAACATAAAGTCAAAATGTGCTATATAAAGTTTCTGCATTGTGTACACATAAATATTTCTGTCTCAAGGGGTGAAGGTCGACACACTCAACAAGAATGTGCTCCTCTGTCAGTGGACACTGGCAGGGTATGCACTCCAGTTAAGGTTCACCCTTCAGGAGATATGCACAAATCAAGTAAGCATATCCAATACATGATTGCCACAAAAACACTTCATCTCTGCAATTTGTTCTATGTAAAGGATGCCACTCTCTAATGGTGAGTCTGATATTCTGTTAAGTGAAGAATATGCTAATTTATATAATATTGGGAGGTAGGCCTGTTCATGTACAAAATGAAGAAGCACCCATTCATATAAACACAAAGTCATGTTGTTGAACCTAATTTTGACAAAAAAAGGATTCGTTAAAAAATTGATTTATATTTTCTTCAAAAAGTAAGCAGTTTCAATAGTGATGTGATATAAAAAGTTCCATAATGTAGGAATATTTGACTAGTATGTTTTGTAACAGGAGCTTTATAATAAGTGATGTCAATGACAGTTTAACACCTCAATCATTGAAATTAATGGTGTTAACAGGTAGTATAATGAAAAAGTACATTTTTCAGCAAATTATGTTTCTTCAAGAATGCTTACCCAATCACATTAAGAAAATAAGCTTGCTAGCTCCCAAATCAGTCCTCTTGAAAGAAGAACATTGTCTTTTCCATCTGATACAGGCAGAAAGAGAAAAATCTTTGCTATTACCTTTCCTTGCCACTGACAGGTGTTGCTAGTTTTAAGTCAAGTGATATACCAACGATGATGCTCACATGGCAGGGAGGTTAGGAGAGTTTTGAAGTAATTTTAACTGGGAAAGTATTCTAGGCAAAAAAAACCTACAAAATTTGCTTTCTCCTGCAAATATGTTCCCTCATCACATTAACACTAGGATATTAAGTAATAGGAGGGAATGCTGAACATCCTACCTGCACCCCTGAATATTTCGAGGGAAGAAAGGCTGGATTCCCTGTATGAAAGATAACCCACTCTCATAACTTGAAAATAGCACAGCTAACAGTCATGTCATCCATGACAACTATACCCGGCTAAGAAGAAGATTACTGAACTTGTCATACAAACTTTTTACAGGTGGATATATTGAAAGTGCTAAACTATGCATGTTAGGAGGCTGTGTTGATGTCAACTGGGCCTAGTGTTCATCTGGGCAGCAGTCTTATGTCCAATCAGACTCAAATTTTGTCTCTGTGAAGCTAAATCCCTGAGATAAAAAGTTGAGGTGGACTTTGCATGTCAGCCAACAACTATTATGTCTCAGATTGAAACGCTGCTCACAGAGATTGCACTAATTTCATACGCTGAAATCTTCATGAGATGACTATTGCTTGATACTTCTGAGTATGCCAAGCATACAACACAGGTCATCCATTATAATAGGCTTCAGGGGTGATAACCTCTTACCTGACATTCACCAGAAGAGTAATTTTTTTGTTCTATGACTTTTCTTTCTGTACGTCAAGTATTGCTTAAGTGTGATGACAGGATCTTGCATCAAAACTGGTTGCATCATTAAATTCACTGTACCTTCTGATCTGAACTGGCGATCCACTGAAGGATATGTAACTCCCTCACCTGCATCCCAAAGTTAAAGCTATCAGAAAAATGTTTTACATCAGTATACCTTTCATGAAATTCTTACTAAAGGCTTGAAGTTTTATGAACTGAGTCATGGCAAAACCCATGAAAAATTTCATTTCAGAAACAGCGTGAGGAATTCAAGTCAAAGTTGGCTAGTAAGTTTGAAATATCTTTATCACGACAGATATCCCCTCTGCCATGATGCCAGAATGTGTTGAAGCGGTACCCTTTGAAAGCCACATGGGGCCAAATTTTTCTCCTCATGCCACTTTCCCTCATGAACCTTCAAAGTGGAGGGTCTTTTAGCTCATGAGATTCTCTCAACAATAAAAGGTATAAATCATTACCTTTGCAAGACTCCCCTGACAGTAGCCAGGCACAAAATGAGAAGCGAGTCCAGACAGGCATGAAATACCAGTAACCACAGTTGTTTGAAAACAATCGACTTAGGCAGAATCTTCTTGGGTCATCTATTGCTAAACTGATTAGATCATTGACTTAGGACTTGTCCTATCTAAGGGTGACTATCAGAATGAGTTTGCAGTTCTGATCCCTCAACTTCAACTCCAACAGGTACAGATTTCACTAAAGAATGATAGGCAAATGTACAATTCAGTCTGAATTGGCTGATTCCACTTGGACAGCAAGTCTGCTAGGACATCAAGTCTGCCTTGGATGTGTATTTGTGAATGAAGACAATGCAAACAGCGAGAAAATCCCAACAAGAAGACAGAGATTGGGGAATTTGTTCCCATCTTGCCTTCAGACTTAAGTGATGACAGATATCAGATGGAATGAAAACACTTTTCCAGAGAGCATCTCCCACAATGATTAAGTTATTAACCATGGCATCCATCACCAAGAGACTGAGATGCAAAAGATGCTCAAAAGGTACCAAATGCTGCTCGCTTCTTGGAGGAGGGCAGGAAGTAGGCACCCTGGTCTGTTGCACTGGTGTCTGTGCAGATCATGATATCCAGTAGTTGATCCTGCAACAGAACACCTGCTATAAGTTCAGTCTTCCCATTTGCTGATATGGGCCTAATACAGTCCAAAACATAGGTAGTTTGGTCCAGTGAACAATGTTTTGGCCAACAATGGGACAGGAGAAAAATCTGTAGTTGTCTTACGAACAAGTGGCACAGGAGATCCGCTGCTATATTGAGGGGGCCAGAGAGGTGAAATTTCCAGGCTGAAAATTTGATTATCTGAGTGAATGGTAGATTATCAAAGCATGTTCCTGAAGGAGGCAGATTTTGTTTTTAAAAGGATTTTAATATGCATACTTAAGTAAATGAAATGTTATGATGTGAAAAGATCTGTTTTGTAAAGCACATGACTCGTATAAGAGACAGGATTTCCAAGCATGATGGTCATAGGGTCAAGAACTGAGCTGAATTCAAAATATTATGAACCAAAGGGGAGCAATTATGACAAGGCTGATAAGCTTATCATATCACAAAGTCAGAAAACTGAAAAGCAAATGAAAAAATTGCTGTAGTAAACTTCCAGAGATGAAAATACTCTCAAGAACCACACAGCTATTGACAAGGCGGATACAAATTCAGTATTTGCAAGGTCTTAAGAGAGAACAAGCTGACAAGATATGAGTGAAAGTAGTAACTTATTACTGACAGGATTTGGTGCCAACATCTCTATTCAAAGGGAGACCACTCTGGTCTAACTTTCATTTTAAGACAGAGACTACTCATAAGCATTTCTGTTGCAAAAGCAAGGCAAAGCATGTGGTAGAGTCTTGTTTTTTTAGTTGGGAGGGACTGATTGATGAGGCAACTGATGTACATTTAAAACACTATGAAGGGATTGCGTTGGACTTCGCCATGTCACAAATTGCGATTTTTTTTTCCTTATTGGCAACAAAATATACCATTTGGCGATCTTTTTTGGCGACATTTTTGGCTGTTAAAAATTGTATATACAGTCTTGGGTTCAGAGTTGAGAAATTCAAAGGCACCATGACAGGAAGCCGCAAACTTGGTTATAAAATTGCACTGGGCTTTATTGTTACACAAATCCTTTGTTCATATTGACAAACCACCCTAACACGGCATTGTTATATCATAATCCACTTATGCTGATATCTGGCCTTAGTACTCTGTGCTGTAATATAACCCAAATAATCATGCTAACTGACTAGCTACAATTGACCACCTCTGAAGGTGGGAACGGGAATGACTAGAATCTACCAGATGATGGCAATTTTTTTTTGTTGAAAAATGTACCAGAAAAAATAGTTTTGCTGAAACTTCAAAGAAAACTGATTACCTTTGAAGCATCGATTGTTCTGTATATATACTAAGCAAATGAAAAAAAAACATTCCGTCTCCGTCTACGTTTTACAATTATTTGATGTTGCCGCAGCAAGAACAAATGGGCATTTGTTTGGTTCTTCAAAGAATTCCTTTAGCGGCACCTTCAATAACACATGAACCTTCATCAAAGTAAGCTGAAGACCTCTGATCAAAGAAAGTCGGCAACAAGCATAAATAAAAGTATTGTTTCATTTTTCATAGTGATTGGAACATATTTATTGTGCTGTGAAAGTATCCTGTTTGCAACAAAAATGTTCATGCTCACAATCACTACCAATGGCGGTTAAAACCCAAATTAAAAGTTCCTGGCCATCGAGTTAAATGAAGGTGGGACATCTCGCAAGAATGTTAAACTTTTTTAGTTTGTTCACATATTTTCATTTCCCTATAAATATCCTCATCCCCTAGGTAGCCTCGGCATCATGGTAGTTGTTTCTGGCTGACCAAAATCTAGGCCAATTTAAGTACATGTACAGTTAGCATATAAACAACTATACACGTGCTACTGGGAAAATAATCAGTGAATTGTTTCAGGAAGCATGTTTGTTGACAATGGGATATAGATCAAATGAGGACTACCATTTTATATATATATATATATATATATATGTTTTAATTGTGTTTTCTAACAGGATTTGACTGATACATGAATTTTTGTTAACATATAATTGAACACTCGAATTCATGGATTTTTCATATGCATGTATATTACTTAACACACTGTGGAGTGTACTACACAAATGTAAGTTGTCAATATACAAGTGTATTTCAGACTAGTTATCTTCATTTAATCAAAATTTCCATTTTTTTTCTCTCTGCTTAAATCTTAGTCACAGACGACAGGTCATCTCTTAAAAATTTCACTTATATGCAAAATTTCAATTTTCAGCCCCCCCCCACTTATCTATGTCAACAATATTACCTTGGTCCAGAGGATGTTGAGATAAACAGATAGTACTGTATAATGAAATTGGCAGCATTTTTTAAAAACTGGCCACAAAATATTGAGGTTGGCAATTTTTTTGGTGACGACTTTTTTGAAGCCAGCGCCATCCCTGTTATGGTCAGGTAGTGTATCTGAGGAAAACTACTTATTTTAGTCTTAAATAATTACATTTAATGTCAAGCATACACAATAAGAATGACCAAACTGTTGATTCTGGCTGAAAATATTAATTGTTGATTATTAAATATCCTTTCTGAAGTGAGAAAATAACAGAGGTGAATGTGTGACTTACAGTATTGGATTCCTCTTCCATATCATTCTGTAGGGACCTGTAGCAAATGTAGGTCTTTTACCCGACTCGTCCACATGCAATACTTGCGCCACATCCATCCTCTCATCCCATGTGCCAGTCAAAACCCATTTGGGGGTATCCTTGGCATCTGTCACTACCGCTGTCACCTGAACAGATAGATACACAGTGAAATTGGCTCTAAATAACACCGAAATGGACACTTTCCATAATGAAGTTCAAATACAAATTCTTACACAACCATTACAGAATACCTAAGATGATAGGAGATGCTAGTTTTTAGCTACACTGCTTAGTCTCACAGCATATAGGTCTTCCGCTGTAACTGTTTATTGCTTGATAAATACTGATTCTCTTTTGCTGTTATTCAAAAATCATTTAACTGAGTTGTTCAAAAATTATTTTAACTGAGTAACGTTACTGAAGAAAAGTCTGTAGCAATATCACAAATCTTGATATTAATCATATATTATCATCACAAGAAAAGTGTGCACTTGTATAAATATAGTAAACTACTATGCCCCAATTTAATAATTTCTTAAACTTTATGACAAGACTTAAGGTATCTGATAAAACATTACATTTAACATAAAAGTCCGACTTAAATTTCAACCAAGAAATTTGTTACTTTTCGACTCAAAAGTTTAAGGCTTGACTTTAGTTCTGTTGGTGAAATCCAACTATGCCGCCTTCATATGAAGGCCGCCAGTCTATCAAGGTAGGACACCAGTCTATCAAGGAAGGTCACCAGACTATCAAGGTAGGTCACCTGTCTATCAAGGTAGGACACCAGTCCATCAAGGTAGGTCACCAGTCTATCAAGGTAGGTCACCAGACTATCAAGGTAGGACACCAGTCTATCAATGTAGTCACCAGACTATCAAGGTAGGACACCAGCCTATTAAGGACTAAACTGTCAAACCCAATTATACAAATGATTCAGTGTACTATATAATTAATCAAGATTTTTCTTCTATGAGAGAAAAACTCGAAAGTCTGATGCTGATACTGTCTGAAAAATCACAAATATTATGGAAAGATTTTACTTTAAACATAATATTTTTTTGCTCTATGTACAATATTTTTCCCTTATCTACTCCTGATGATAGTGGTAATTAGGTCACATCAACCAAGTCCTGATCTTCACTAGATGCACCCACTGTACAAGTTTGATGACGATAATGATTGTGGTGGTGGAAAGTAGGCCACATCAGCCCAGATTTGGTGTGCACTTGATGCTATGCAAGTTGGATGTGAAAAGGTGTAGTTAAAACTAGGGGTGAAACGATACACCTGTGCCACGTATCAACACGATTCACGATACACAGCCTATGATATGATACATATCAATACACATATAAACTTGATGGTCTTTCCATCTTTGGAGAGTAGGTGGCGCCCTTCCATGTATGTTGACATCCTTGGTTGTATTTCCAGTATGCAGACTACAGACAGATATAGAGTTATCATTTGTTTATATGTGATTCTCACTGATGAGAAGATAACAACAATACTTTCAAACAGACTACCTGTTGGTGGCAGTGAGTTTTATCCAAAGTTTTAGGCCATTTAATGGTGGCACCATTTAACTCCCTTTGTTTTGTACAATGTGAATGAATTGAAAACAATCTTATTACCAATTTCAAGTCTCAGTTACACTTAGAAGTCATTATGATGTTATCTTCAAAACAGAAGAAATAATGCAGTTTCCTCGTGCAAAGAAAATCTCATCTAGAACAAATCCAGGCGTAGGAATAAAGTTGAATACCAACAAAATCTATCACATTTTATTTCCTGCAGATGCAGAAGACTGCTGCAGCCACAGGTACTTATATTTGTTAGTGAAGAAGGAAAACTGCTGACTACACCCAGTCCTATTCTACTTAAACTTACACAAGGTGATAAACTTGTGCAGTCTGAAATCCGCCCTTTCACTCATTCTATGCTAATTTCATTTATTCCATCAGCACCTTCATTCACTGGTTAAATAAATCTGCATAAAAAGAGAAATTCCCAATTTGTTTCCCATGTACAATTTAAGGAGAGATTATGACAGGATTTTATCGTAAGGGACACCTCCCCCTTTGTCAAAGAGAAAAGGAGTGGAGGAAGAAATGATCATAGGTCAATTTATTTAAACTTCAATATCGGTCTCTCTTCCTGCTCCACTTTCTCATAGCTCTACTGAATTCAACATCTCTGACAATTGTCACCTCTAGTTGAATAAGCATTAATCTGTTAATTAATTCTGAGCATACTCTGCTCCTTTTCTTTGTCTCAATATTGTTCTTTGCTTCTTTCTAAAGGGGCATATACATAGCTAGCTTTGTAAGCTTGAATATGTTGGGAAACTGATCTTTGTGACTGTTATGTAAAATTTTCCAGAGATCACAGATATTATCTTTTGGATACATCTGCTCCAAAATGGGATTTTTCACTAACATAAACTTCCTTTGTTAAATCAGTAGTTTACTGACTAATATGCCAAATTTCTTTTCTGTTCCATAATGCTGTATAAGGTTATTTAGTCCATGAATGCCTGTGCAGACAGAGATATTAAAATAAATATCTATACTTCTTAATTGCATCTTTTAACCCTTATTTTATTCAGTTTATCTTAACCCTGATATAGATACATATATATGGTTTTGTAGAGAATGATCCACAGGTCAAATCTGATTAATTAAAAAAATAAAAATTGCATTATACTTTAAAATTGTCTGTATTTTAATTAGGCTCAGCATTCTGCCCTTTCTAAATTTAATTTCGAAATACCACAGAAAGTGTTATGCAGTCTATTTTTTGTCCATTCAGCATATACAGCCGACTCGTATTTAACACCATTTCGGGCTCAAAATCACTCACTGCTGTCTCCATTAATGCCTTCCCAGCCCCAATAATCTGATATACTTCATAACTTATTAGTCATCATCACTATCATCAGCAAGTATTTGCCAAACGAAATCGAAATGAACCACTACAGGAATCAGACATTTTGGGTTTTCTAGGTAGCCCGTATTTTAAACAAGCATTTGTAAAACTTTCTTCATGAATGGTTCAAGCTACACAATAATTTTTATTCCTGGGTGTGTTGTTCTAATCAAATTTAGTTTCACAACTATTCAGGTTGTGCTTGAAGAACCCAGATGAAGAACAGTTGCTACCCGAAAAACAGATGTCTCGACAAGAACTGTTACATAAAAATTGCACTTTGCTGAGCACATTTTCATATGTGGGACTTTCAACTAATTTGCGGGAGTTCTCGTGTTTCATTGTTCTCTAAGCATGCAAATTTGTACAAATTTTGCAGGATTCACACAAGGCACACCCTGACAGCATCTCTGCTTAAGTACTTGACGTATCTAAAGACTTTCCTGTGAAATCTCTCTGCTGCTCTGCCTGTTTGTTATGCAGAGAATAAGCTACATTGATTTCTGATTTGTGGTTAATGTTTAACCTGGAGCGGAACAAGCAATAACCACAAATGAGAATTCAATGTAACATATTTCAATGTGCAACACACCATTAGAATAGCTTTCAAATCGACCAAAGGGATCAAGATATAATTCAAAGTAGAAATGTCATGTGAAAGTGTTATTAAATGATGAGTCAAGTACTTCATTATACATGTGGAACACGTTTGGAATGTATAGTATATGCTGAACATACTTCTGGGTTAAGATAATCAGCACAAAATGGGGGGGGGGGGCCCAGATTATGAACCATGTCACTTTGTGCTGACCTGTAGATGGCGAGTGGGTATTCTCAAATAATCTTTTCGTTTTTCCTAATAAACATGAGTGCCTGTGACTGCAAATGCCTCTGAGCCATTCTGGGGCACTGTTACAACCTTTCTACCTTTGATTCTAATTTTCTCTGTATGGACCTTACTGGAGGTTACTGAGAATGAGTCTTTGCAAGCACACGGATCTAGCTGAATCTTGAACCAATCTCTCAATTCATAAAAGCACCTGATACTGAAGGATTTCTCTTATACCAGACTGGTGCTTTCCTCATAAGAATTTTGTTTAAAAAAAACAGCAGAGAACTGGTTTTAGTAAAAGATATAATTATATTATTACTTTTTATAACCATGACTTTTGTTAGGGACTATTTTGCAATTATCTTACTATATCTCCATCTAATTATTTATACAAGTACTTTCTCACTTTTAGAGAGAAACTGCTTAATGATTCTTCTATTTTTAGTAGCAACAATAATACTTGATAATGGAGAGCATCATTGGAACTTTAAAAGTCATCATGCTGTGAAGCTTCTGTCAAGTTCGGTAAAAAATTATATTCAATGGTTTTAGAAAAGTCTTTGCAAGGTTTTCCTGCTTGTAATAAAAAGTGGTCATTTTTTATGACAGATCAGTTGCACAAACCTGAAAGTGCTTTATACCATAATACTTTCAATCAAATTTGGCCACATTGCGTTAAGCAGTTTTGTGAAAAAGTTATTTAAATGTTTGTCTATTCTTATAGATGGTGGCCGTATCATAGTTAAGCATCATTTGCACAGATATAAAATGTCTTCATGACATTGTGCTTTCTGTCAAGTTTGGACAAATTCTATTCAACAGTTTTTAAGAAGTTATTTAAAACACACATTGTGCTTTCTGTAAAGTTTGGACAAATTCTATTCAACAGTTTTTAAGAAGTTATTTAAAAACTTTTCTATGTTAGGTAATGTTGACTTTACTTGATGGTAGTTCAACCGGTACAAATCAGAATGCTCTTTATGCCAGGATAATTTCTGTCCAATTCTCTTCAGCAGTTTTGGAGAAAAGTCATCTAAAGTTTTGGCATCAGTTGTACAAAACCTGAATGTTGTCTATGATAAGACGCTTTCTGTCCAATTCCACTGAGTGGTTACAGAGAAGTCACTGAAGTTTTTTTTCTATTTTTAGTAACAGTGGCCTTATTTCACAGCGCTCTGTCATATTTTGTATAAATTACAAAAAAAGGCATTCATACCAGGATGGTTTCGGTTGAGTATCATAAAGTAGACTCAACACACAACACGTACCTGCCATCCTCTTGAGAGGTATAAGCATAACCAAAGTGGCAAAGAAGTGTAAACTGAGAATAAAAAGTGTAATCTATACAGTACATGACATATATACAATAAACTGTATGAAAAATGTACATATGGATTTGCAGCTGGTTGAAGTTCTTGTCACAAATGAAAATAAAACACAAAAAAACAAAAACATAAACATTATGATTAGCACCAGAATACAAACACAAAACAAACAAATTATTTACATATAACATACACTTTAGTCTACATGTCTAACTTTAGCTGAGTGATCATAAAGTCAACTTCACAAATTCTGCAATGAGCATTATGATGTGCTCAACCTGAGTACTGTAACACAACACTCTCATATTCTTTTCTTTAAATTTATAAAGCACTACAGAACTGTCCATTTTATAATTTTACATGTTTTAGAATCGCATCAGTAAATCCCATTTCATGTATATTTTATGCCATTCTTTATAGCAGAGACTGGTCTGCTTAACTATCTTCATTCATGTAATGAATCTCCAAGTTTAAATTTAAAGAAAAAATAAACAAGTTATTGTGGAAATTTTCACATACAGATACTATAAACAGAACATAACAATTCTGTTAGGAAAGTACATGTAGATGTACAATGTATTTACATACAACATCCTCCTTTTCTGTTCTCAAATTTACATGATGTGTGAGATTAAAGACACAACATACTGCTTTTTTAAACTTTTCTTAATGTACCAAACAACAGTAACCTAGACACAGGCAAGCACAATACATAATCAGGTGAAAAAGAGCATAAAGATTATGCCAAAGCCATACTGTTTGGCAGGTATGCACAATGTATGATGCAGGATGGATGCAGGGTCAAACCATTAGCTCATTTGCCCTTTGGCCCTTTGAGCTAATAAAATAAAACATGCAATAAAGAAAAGTATACATTTTTGGCAAAGAATGTGTACAATCAACTCAAACCAGACTGGTTCTATTTACCTTCCTGGGTTTTTCCCTAGAGAAGTAACTGTAGGCATTATACTTCAGATGACACCGGTCTTTAGTTGTGTGATTAACAATGTCCATTTCCCCATGATTGTCCACCCACAACTTGCCCACTATGATGTTATGGACTGTGGTGGTCACTTTCCGCCATGTATAGTGATGGCCAGTTTTCTCAAATTCTAAATGTGCAATACCTGTGTGGGGAAAAAACAATGTAATCATCGATTAAACAGCTCACTTTATGAAGCTTTTAGTAATCCCCAGCAGTCACTGTAAATATTAAACATAAAAATTCAGACTAAAGTCGGGTGGAGAGAATCAACAGAATTGAAGTAATCACCAGAACAGAACAGAACAATTTGGAATTATTCAACTTGTTTGTACGCATATCATTTTTGCATTAGACTGTATTACATCTAAATATGTATAAGGAAATAAATTTGGGTATTGTTTGACATTATTTATTATTTATTCAGGAACAAATGTATCGCTCCTAATTCTATGCATTCTATTCGATCACTGAAAAGGAACATCTTTCTGTTCAAGAAAATCCTTATTGTTTTTTTTTTAAGGATTGCAATTAAGTTTACAAGCGTACAAAAATGTTTACTGTTATTTCTTATCCTTCTTTATTAAGTTGAATTAAGTTGTTTTCATTTATTTTTTTTGTCACCAAGTGTGTAACTGGCTTGATAAATATATAATTTGTTCTCCACCTTTAATGTTTGGTTTTTAACTGACTATATACACTTTATTGATTGGATCTATGATTATAGTCTAATACAGGAATTAATATTGAATACAACTTATCTTGTACATATTCCAGGTCCACTTTAACAAATCTATCCACCAGAATGAAGTGGCCCCTGTGACATGGCATACAAGACAAAAACAATTTCTGCTAAATTCAAAGTAGCGGTACTACAGCGATTTGATAAAAACATTGATTTTTTTTCTTCAAGTCATTGTTGTTAAATCTTCTTCAGAAGCTTTATCATTGTCCATCACTAACAAGAGTCTCTTGAAAGGATAGGCACTATTGTCTGACAAGAATTTCCAGGAATCCAAGACAAGACCATTTCTTCTTTTCAACTGCTTAGTGGTGGAAACCATTTCTAATATTCTTGAGAGGTAACTAGATTTTCAAACTGGCTGCAGTGGAGGCTATATATGATGTCCAATCAGCACCATTTTCATTTAGGACCAATCAGACATTGGAAATCTCTTGGTGAAAGCCCCATGTCAACACAGCTATCCATTCAGGAGAGTAGTAATAACAAGATTTTCAAGATGACCACTGTGGTAGCCACATTGCTGCAAGATTGGCACCATTGTTCAGAAACAGCAGGATATCCTAAGAAGCCTTTTGGTGAAAATTCCATGTCCATTTTCCATTCATTCAGGAGGAGTAGTGATGACATTTTCAAGACAATTAATGTGGCAGCAATATTGCTGCAAGATTGGCACCATTTTTATGTATGATCAACAGGACATCATAAGAAGCCTTTTGGTGAAAACTCCATATCAATATTGCCATCCATTCAAGAGTGATGATAAGAAGATTTTCAAGCTGGCCATTATGATGGCCATATCTGACAACAGATTGATACCACTGCTGACATGCTGCATGATGTCCCATCCAGGCACATTAATCTGACAACAGATTGATACCACTGCTGACATGCTGCATGATGTCCCATCCAGGCACATTAATCTGACAACAGATTGATACACTGCTGACATGCTGATTGATACCACTGCTGACATGCTGCATGATGTCCCATCCAGGCACATTATTCTGACAACAGATTGATACCACTGCTGACATGCTGCATGATGTCCCATCCAGGCACATTATTCTGACAACAGGCCAACCAGTGCCAATACTAACCCTTTAATGCTGAGTGCCTAGCGAGGCAGCTCTTAGTACCATTTTTATTAGTCTTTGGTATGACCTGGCCGGGGTTCGAACCCGCAACCTCCCGCATCTGAGATGGATGCTTGTATGTATGTATGTATGTATGCATGTATATATGTATATATGTGTAGCTGTGGGGGTGGTATTTGAAATGTTCTGATATTTTTTACGACTTTTTTGTTTCTCTGAACCCATCATTACACTGAATGCTGATCAAAAGACAAAACAACATTCTACAAAATGATTTTCAGCTGCTTGTACAACATGTCGAACATTTGCAGATATATGTGTGTGATGTAACATAGGTAAATGACAGTGACATAAACAGTTCTGCTACATCATACTGTAAAATCTGGGTGCTCTTAGGGTACTCTATCATATAAAAGCCAATTTGTACCAAGTTTACTGATGTAATTCTGTTATAACATAATTCTGAGATGGTTTCTTCAATTTAAAGATGGCTGCATTCTGAAAGATCACTGTGATTGGTGATTAGAGAAGTGGTTGCTGCAAAGGGGGAAAGAAGATGCTCAGTAAACAGGAACTTATTTCTATTATCATGGACAATAATTAGTAAGCTGTTTGGAATCATTTGCAGTTCAAAAAGTTTATGTGAGATGAATTCCACATTTGCTGATCGCTGATCAAAAAAGACTGGTTGAAATTCCTAAATTGGTACCTGTGCCTGACTCAGCTAGTGTCACTGTACATTTTTATGCCTCTAAAGTATTGCCGAAGTGGTGGAAAACAGCCAAACTGTGCACTGTTACTCGAGGTATCCGTTTGCTCTTTGAGGTATCCGTTTGCTCTTTGAGGTATCCGTTTGCTCTTTGACAATGTACTGTTGCATTAATCCATCATATTGATATACTTCCTGAAGGAACATAGCATGCAAACTTTGCCAGATTCTCCACAATGACCTGATTTAGCTCCAGGTGATTTTTGGATCAATTCGGTCATCATACATTTACTGAAGGGTACACAATTTGAAAACAACCATGCAGGCAGCATTGAAGTTTACCAGCGTGTGAATTTTTAAAAAATACATTTTGTAAAATCTTTAGATTGAGCATGTGTATGTCAGAGAGAGACAGAGAGAGAGACATATACACCTCTCCCTAGATAACTTGTGCACATTGGGGTCCAAAAACACAGACCACACTATAAGCAAGGGTGCGAGTTACCGAGGGACCGCCAAAAAACTCGCTAGACATCCAGAAAACCACGGGGTGGGTGTGGGAACTGGGCTGTTTAATGGCTGAATCCTCGTTTTATAATCAAGTCAAGAAAAATTGTCAATAAAGCGCTTTTTCTGATGAAGTTCATTTCTATCTATATATCACATTTATTTTCAGAATGTCCAACATCTGAAACATCGATAACATGATTGCAACTGGTTTCAACAACCAAACACGATACGCAAAACATTCGTGTATTATGTCACAGCATTTTGTTTTGTTGATTAGACTGGTTCCCGGAGTGATGTGTAATAGTGTTTTACGAAACTAGGAGTCTTCGATATAGGGAACCAGACTAACTGTTGATACACAAACAAACAAGATTCCTTTTTATCAAAAACATGCAACATTTATTTCGTGAGACAGTCGTCTATGTCAAAACTCAATTTTTGTATTTTCAATTAGCAAAATATTGATGCTGTGATTTCATTGCAAAAATAATAGTGAAACTTCTTATCATCCTTGAGGTTATCTCTTTACTGGTAATTCAGGAATTCTCTGAAACTCGTTTTTCCCACAATGGTCCGTATCTGTGAAACAAAGCTCTTTATTTTACGAAGTACTGATTTCGCTTGGTTGCCTTGCTATCTTTAATCACATTTATGATTGAGTAGGTTAATTTCGGGTAGTTTAATTAGATATGTACACAATAAAATGTATCACAGTGTTGGATTGATCAATTGAAATGAGTTACCCGACATATGACCGGTGCTGCTGGTTCTTAAGCATGTAGGATTTGTATGCCTTTTTAACATTTTTTTCAATTCCACCTGCTTTATTTGAATAAAAGACGTAACTATTGTGATAACAGAAACAGAGGCCTGCTTTTTATTTAGTGCAACAATACAACAAATGCTTCCGCTAGTCCGATATCAAAACACGGTGTACACTTAATTAGGTTCTCAGCGAAACACTTGCGTTTAATTACAAGACGATACATTGCATTTATGATGATTACACTTAAAAGAAACTAAAAGATAGAACTAGAACACAAATTTCAATTGATAAAAAAATTTATTTAATTGGTATTTATTTATTAAAGTACTGCCATCCACTTGGCGTGACATTTTCATCGATTGAAATGTCCTTGAATATTGTTAATTGTGGTTTACTAAGAATGTCATTTGAAAAGAAAATGTAACAAATTATATGACTTTTATTAAAAGTTGATATTTCATAATGTTGATTAAAATTTCCAGATCATATCTACCATCATCAACGATAAAACGAGCGGTATATCAAAAGTTTCCGCTACCATTTTCGATCGCGATTTTCTTAAAGTTCAACAAATAGGGATCAATTTTTTGGTATTTTCTGGTTAAAAAAATGGGATCCACGCCTGACCCCGCGTTGTAAGCTGGTTCGCGAGTTATCAGGGAGCGAGTTATTGAGGGAGTGGTGTAGCTACAAAATCAAAAAGAAGAAAACATGATAAAAATGCGATAACTTAATAACAGACACACTTTACAAATATCTTCATTGAATCTGTGAATGTACATAAAAATGCACTGAATAACACTATTCATTAACGGTTCTGTGTAATTTATGATGGAGTTCGAAGTAAAAGCATTTTTCATTTCGGTAGATAATATCCATGTATACACAGTAGAGCTACCTAGATTATTGCAGATAAAATAGTTATACAATGAGAAATAAAAATGTAGGCTTTTTTGTGAAGAGAAAAGGAAAACTATACATTTATGAAGAGAAAAGGAAAACTATACAATCTTTAAATTGGAGATAAATTTAAAAAAAATGATCTTCCATGAAAAAGATATATATGTGATGAAAATCCAGACGTCCAGAAGTCAGGGCTCAAAATGCTACTCTGTGATAAACAACTGTAAATATGAAATGGCTCTATCATCATGACCACTGAACATGTATATAATGACTCTTATTAGTAACTGTGCTATAACTGCTTGTTTTTTTCCATACCCACTTTAAATGTATAGCTATAATATAGCAAAAAAATTAATATTTTCATCTATTTCTTGATATACAATTAGTTCCACTGACATACCATTATATTTTCCACGATACTGGAAACTAATTTATGTTAAAGATTCAGATCTACTTAGAAATCAGCACATCGAAAATCACTGGGACTGATTTGGTATTTACTACTGCTTAAATGCACTGCATTTGTCTTATGCATGGATTAAAATAAATAATTTTGTTTTCAAATATATCTGGACAGATGCAACTTTTAATATTGATTTTTACCTGCAAAAATGCTTGCTTAAGTGATTGTTACAGCAGTTTGGGAATTGAATGCAAAAACCAATTCTGGCATACAGTCATTAGTGTAAACACTGATGTGCACGAGTCATAGAAACCATAAAAATTTTACTGAATCTTATAATACTGGAATTCAAGTAGTTTCAAAATTTAAATAAGCTAGATTAAAATGCTTAAGAATACTTGAGATAATAATTTTGTTCTGCTGTTAATACTCAATAAAAAAGTCAAAAGTGACAACATGATCATAAATGATGCAACAACTGTTGTTCCTATTGTTGCAACTCTATGGTCTTTAAGTAAAAGCAAAGAGTGAAAACCAACATGTTTAGTAAAATTCAACAAATAATCTACTTCACAAGAATACACAGTGAAAACTTAAAAAAGAACTTGCAGTATCCCAAACAGTCCTAGAAGTTCAATCACAAGTCCAAATGTATAGAGTATTCCAAATGAATTCCAATAGTGTTCCGAATGAATTCCAATCCTGAATGTACTCATATGCTAATACCTTTGAATGGTGTTGATGTGCTAACATTCGTACTCTATCGTAATGTTATAATCCAAAATGTCTTTAAATGAACTGACAATAATTCAAAAATAGTGATTTAATCCAAAAAGGATCAATGAGCACTTTGTAATTCCAATGAATAATTTATATAAAAATTCTTCTCAAATTAAATCTGAACACAAGTTAAAGCTGGGAATGAATAATTCTAATATAAACAACCTTAAAATAAAAACCTATAACACAATTAGAGGACCAGAATGAGGGTTAAAAGTTAATTTCTAGAACATTCTAAGTTGTCAACAAGATTAGGTCTATTACTAAAAGTTCAGTAAAGAACATGACAAGCATCAGGTACACCAGGAATTGCCAAGGAGAAAGCGACTGTCCTGAACTCAAATCCAAGTAAACACATTTACCTATAATTAATACTAATCTTAATAGATAATCTACAAATGTACACAAAAATTAGCTATGTAATATGTTGTTTACACACAAAAAAAGACATTAGTCAGTCAGGCCTCAACCCCTGCCCTCATTTATGGACAAAGATCACACAATACCAAAATATACATAACACCATTCAGACTTCAGACATGTCAGGGAAATTTTTGTCTGTAATATATTCATCTATGACACTGGTTATTCATAAGATTAGCTATATATTTCAAAATCATTTATGTGTTCATTATAACAGAAACATCAGATTAGATGTAGTTATAGTTGATCATTACAGAGATGCTACCAATGAATGCTAATGGTTTAAAATTTTCTTGTTCTTCACATGCTCCACATGTGACAACCAAGACGATATTCTAGGAACAAGTTATTCACTCATACCTTTATGTCAAATATCAAATTGATCGTTGGATATGGACCACTTAAGTTTTGAAAAATAACTGCAGTTTTAGCAAAAGCTAGCTATTACTAAACATGATGTCAAGAGCACATGCATATAATGTTATATTTAAATCTTTTTTAAACATCAATTGCAATTTCAAGTTTTTCCAATCCTGATTACTTCTTTGCCATGGTAATCTCAGATCAACTACTTTTTAAAAGTATGTCATTTCTGGGCCAAAAAGGGGACTTACAATACCTACCCCTTTAACCAAAGTCAGTGAAGCATGAAATATAGGTCACAATGACTTACTTTTATGTTATGGGTGTCGTAACTCTCAAAATGCATCTTCTCAAGTTTCAATATTCCAGACACAGCAGTATGTATACAGTGTGCAAAAAACCCCTGAGATAAATGCAAAAACCAAGAATGCACAGCTGGTGTATATACAAACTTAGCCCCCTCCCATGGGAGTAGGTGGGGCAAACCCAATCCAGACTGTTGCCAAGGACCTAGGAAGAAAGAATGTTTGAGATGCAGTGTGGCTGTACATATGCATATGCTAATAAATTGCCAGTCATAGTAAAATTGCTCTCCTTGACTATGTTAAGGTTAACTACATTTTGCCCTATTTAAAAAGCAAGAGAGAGTACAAGTGAGAGTTACAATTAGCTTACTCACCCATTGGAATAATTTGTAAGTATTTTCCACGGAACTTGCTGCCCATGGTAAAATCAAGCCAAAGTTTCCAGCCTCTTCCCTCTGTACATATAGCTGCTGATGGGGGATGATGACTGACCTGAAAACATGCCTATATGTCATCCAATGTTTTATGATCAAAATCGAGTGAACAAATTATTACATGTCCTACAAGTGGTCCAATGCAGTTTTGTATTTACTGCTACAGAATTTTTTAAAGACTCTCGCCTCCCCTATTTATGACTGCAATTTTTCTATTGTCATACAAGCCACCCCCACCCCCTGTGAGGTATAAGCATAATTATTGCTATTATAAGAGTCAAGAAGCATAATTTGGGCTTAAAAGGTGTAATCTATATGTTACATGCCAGATATACAGCACAATTGAAGAAGATATATTTATTTTTGCTACTAACTGTTACATGCCAGATATACAGCACATATGAATAAGATATATTTATTTTTGCTACTAACTGTTACATGCCAGATATACAGCACATATGAAGAAGATATATTTATTTTTGCTACTAACTGTTACATGCCAGATATACAGCACATATGAATAAGATATATTTATTTTTGCTTCTAACCTGGTTCTGCATCTGGTCAAAATTCTTGTCACAAAGGGCAAGATCCATATGGATTAAAACCAACACACACACAAAATATGCTGAAAAATTATTTATATGCAGCACTCACTATAACTAGTCTACTTTCACTGAATCACTGAATGATCATGAACTGGAATTCTGCAATGATCACAGTCAGATGCTCAATGTGCTATATTACATTACTCTCATATTCTTCTTCTGAAGTTGGTAAAGCAGTGTTTATTTGTCCTTTTTCCTGATCTGACATGTTTGAAGTTTGACAAATTCCATCTGATCTAAAATTTTCCATCAAATAACATCCACAACTCACACCATAAAGTGTTTTGCTTTACATCTGGCGCCATTTTATATACAAATACAGATGGTCCGCTACCTAACTAACTAATCAATATAATGAATCTGTGAGGAAAAGGTCATATTTGAAGAAACACATCTGTTTTCGTAGACATGGGTCATATACAGTTGTTATAAATGGCAAATAAGGAAACTGTGTGTGTGTGTGTGTGATTTGGATTTTTAACGTAGCTTTAAAAAAATTTCAGTCATATTGCTACGATGTCTGTAGTGTGGCAGTTTATAGTTATGTCTAGCACTGGGGCATCATGCCGCAGACATGTAGCATGATGTCCCACCCAGTCACATTATCCTGACACCAGGCCAACCAGTCCTAACACTAACCTCTTTAATGCTGAGTGCCAAGCGAGGCATCTGTTAGTACCATTTTTGTAAGTCTTTGGTATGACTTGGTTGGGGATCGAACCCACGACCTCCCGCATCCGAGGAGGACACTCCAACCACTGGGCCACCGGAGCGGTGCAAATAAGGAAAGTACTCTTATGCTATTCTTATGCAGCAGTCATCTTTTTAAGATTACTCAACTGATGTGAGTGGAATTAAAGAGATGATAATAAAAATGACAAAAACAACTTTTTATTGCTTTATTTTTTGATGTACCAAAAAAGCATAATCCTTATACAGGCAAGCATAAAAAATTATTTGGTGGAAAATATGGTAATGATTATGTCAAAAGCAGAATGGTTGGCATGTATGTATTGTGTGTAAAAAATATATTACATTACCCATGGACATACATAACCCCAAGGTTTCTAATTAACAACCAAAATCTATGTTGGCTTATTTTCATTATAAACATAGCATGGTATAAATAATGATAATGTGACTGCGTGAGACATCATGCCACATATCTGCAGTATGATGTACCAGAGCTAGACCACTATAAACTGCCACACTGCAGAGTGTGTGTGTGTGTGTGTGATTTGGATTTTTAACGTAGCTTCAACAATTTTGCAGTCATATTGCAATGATGTCTGTAGTGTGGCAGTTTAGAGTAATGTCTAGCACTGGGGCATCATGTCGCAGACATGTAGCATGCTGTCCCACCTAGTAACATTATCCTGATACCAGGCCAACCAGTCCTAACACTAACCTCTTAATGCTGAGCGCAAGCGAGTCAGTTGTTAGTACCATTTTCATAAGTCTTTGGTACAACTCGGCCAGGGTTCGAAACCCACAACCTCCTGCATCTGAGGTGGATGCTCTAAACAGTAGGCCACCAGAGCAGTTCGCCACACTGCAGACATCATAGTAATATAACTCAAACTGCTAAAGCTACATTAAAAATCCAAAAACATACACACACACATACACACACACTGAATCCAGCTTACACAAGTGTTTGTATCTTTGCTGGTACTTGGATCTTTGGATTGTGCCTCAGCCCATCCACAAATAATATTATTGCCTGTGGCTTATGTCTTTTGCTTCTCCTTGCTATCCTCTGCCTTTCCTGTTTCTTCCTTCTTCAAGTCATATTTCTTTTCTTAATCTCCTCCTCCTCTGCAACTGTTTTCCTGTTTTTCTCATTTCTTTCTTCTTTTCTCCTCTCAAAAACTACCTTCTTCCTCTCAAGTTCCAATTTTGTCCAATTTTCATTCGACATTTCTTTTTCCTGTCATAATCCTTGATTCAAATCTAGGTACAAATAAAAAAAACATCGAAATCCATTTGGCGCAATTTATTCATATTAATATAATGTGAACAGAACCACAGCATCTGCTGCAGACCTGCCAACCCTGAGGAGACTGTCTCAGTAAGGCAGTTGATTTTTTTCCCCATAAGTTTGACCAGTTTTCATTACGGTGTAACAAAATATCATAAACTGCCACTGTAAAGCTAGAAAATGTATTTAAAAGTCCAGTATTCGAAACATGCAGCAACAGTAAGCATTATGCTCAACTGAAAAGTTTGTAAAGTACATGTAGATCTTATTTACCACTAGTACAGTTGCATAAACTTCAGTTCCGAACTCTATGCAGCTCAATGGCTTCTTGCTGTCTCTACTTGGAATATTTTTCCATTTTACATGATGACAGCAATCATATCTCCTGCCACGAGACATAATCAAATTGACATGTGACATCCAATAAACGTAATCGTGTCCTTTCCTGCATTTGTTCACAAGACTCTGAATATTCCTTTTCATTCTCCTGTGCTGAATATTAACACTTTCTAAGAGGTTTATTTTCCCTTTCATTTTCAACATGCATCGCTTGCTGGATGCCATGTTTTCAAAATTCTATAACCAACAGTTTGATCATGCAGATGCTCTGCATGAAAAAAATATGTGCAGTTTAAAGAATCTAAGTACCGCTGTAAAGTTAGTCTGGTTCCCTGACTAATTCCACTAATTCTAATATGAAACCTGGATCCAAATCAAACATGGATGAACCAATTATCCCGATTTTTCAGCAACATGAATTTTTCCGTAGTTTTTGCTTTTATTTCGAAAGTCCATATATTAAGGGTCATTTTCGAAAGACTGTGGCAAAATCATACGGGTTGGCATGTCTGTTGTTGCATCAAAGTAGGTTTAAGTGCTGTATCTAATCATCACTGACACACGTAAATGATGTCATATGATTCCCCTCAGAAGTAGCCAGTAAGAAACTGTTCTCAGATGAACAATATTGTTTGTAACTGTCCTTATATTACTTATTTATATCGCGTTTCTGCAGAAAACTGTCAACTTTGTGCTCTATTCATTCTGTAGAAACTGGAAACTGAAATTCATGTACATCTGCCAAAAAAATATATCCATGGTAAAAATAGGTCACCAGCCAGTAGGTAATTACCAAATTCCTACAAATACATATTTAAGTCAAGATATAGATGACAGATTAAAAGACTAATAGGCATATTTTAATTATCAAAACCTGTTCTGCCACAGATCTCCAGCCCAGGTCATCCATTCTGTCACATTCAAATGTCTCCCCAAGCAGCGGATTGAATGGCTTTGTACTTCTATTAGTTGTTGTTGAATATGCTGATACTGTGAAAGCAGCAACATGAACCATCTGCTCAGTGGAATCTTCACAACTAGCAGCACGATCAAGGCACGAAGAGTATTCCAAATCTTCCATCAGACGTTGTAACATTGACAGTGGTTCACTGAAGTTTACCTAAAATAACAATAAGAGAAAAACTTATTGCTAGAGCTGTCAACATAGAGGAACTCTGGCTGAATGAGTGCCTTCAGACTAGTGAACAATTATTTTAAGGTCCTTTCTTTCAATCTTGCATTGAAATTCTACAGAAAATCCAAAAGTGAAAATACTTGCTGTCCATAATGAAATCTAGCTGACATTTCTAGCTTCTACCATCTGTGAAAATAGCTTCTGATGGAGGATGATGTCTTACCTGCAAAACATGCATACTTGTTGCACAGAGAGAGAGAGAGAGAGAGACAGAGAACATTTTTCTATAAATATCTCTTGTTCATGAAAACAATCCCCACAATGAATATAGAGCACATATTCTTTGGGATAATAAATATTATATCCTACAATTAAAAAGGAAAATATCTAATAAACAGTTTCTTACTGGCATTGGAATTTTAGAAAGTTCTTGTCCTATACAATTCTTCATGATGCTCCACAAATTGAGACTGTAGTTAGGTTTCGGAGGAATCATGGTTCGGCGCTGTCTCTGTCCAGAAGGTTTTGTTACCCTTGCAACTGTACCCCGATCCTCCATATTATCTGTGGGGTGCGCTTCAGCTTTATCCTCACTGGACACTCGTTTGTGTTTGCCTTTCTTCTGCAAGAAAAGATAAATGTGGAAAGGGATATTAAGAGAAAGAGCCTGTAATAAATATGCATCTAAACACAACTGATAACAGTCTTGGATCTTATTATGAACCTATGTACATAACATAGGAGCTGAAAATCCCTTAATGTGCTTATACATCAGGAAGTTCAACAATTTTTAACAAAATGAAAAACAAGCCCCTTGAAGGGACTGATACTTTACTGTCTGAAAAGAATTTCCAGGAATTCATGATAAGATGATTTCTTCTTTTGAACTACTTTGTGTTGAAACCATCTCTGATATTCTTGAGCAAAAACAAGTTTCAAATTAACCACTGAGGCAGCCAAAGTGGATGCAAATTTATTCATTTAGGACCAACTAAAAATAACTACAAGTCTTCTTTTGAAATCCCATGCCATCCAAAAAGGCAATATATAGTTCTTCCTGGTATAGGTAAAATTGATTTCAATTATGCAATACCTGTCACTATTGCCTTGCCCTTGTGGTAAGGCGTGTCCACTACTGTAAGTTGGCAGCAGATTGGGCCACATTTTAAGCTGTAACCACTGGCCCCAAGTAAAAAATAACTTCACTCTGGTGTGCCAAAGACAGAAGGAGGAAGGAAGAAAAAGTAGAAAGTGACTGCCAAAGTGCAGCTCTCGTAACAACCTCTAATGATAAATGTGTTAGACAGGCCTATAAAAGCTCTCATAACAACCTTTAATGATAAATGTGTTAGACAGGCCTATAAAAGCTCTCATAACAACCACTAATGATAAATGTGTTAGACCTATAAAAGCTCTCATAACAACCTTTAATGATAAATGTGTTAGACAGGCCTATAAAAGCTCTAATAACAACCTCTAATGAAAAATGTGTTAGACAGGCCTATAAAAGCTCTCATAACAACCTCTAATGATAAATGTGTTAGACAGGCCTATAAAAGCTCTTATAACAACCTTTAATGATAAATGTGTTAGACAGGCTTATAAAAGCAGCAATAGTCCTAACTTCATTGGCTTTAATTCTCATGAAGATCTCTCTCAGTGTAGGACTGATAAAGTATCTTCATTGTTAAGCCAATCCATGTGGAAATGGTAGATGCCGAAATATCAGTAGAGCCATTTATAGATAGGAAAAGACACTTTCTTCTCCCTTTAGAAGTAGCCAAAAAGAACCACAAAAACCGCCTAACTTGGCTTAAGTCTATCCTGACCATCCCAAGTATAACTAAGACTAGAGATCTCAGTAGGAAGTGGAGCTACCAAAGACAGCAGGCTATTTGCCAGAAATTTAGTTTTTCGGTGGGGAGTACAACTAATTTTAATCATGTTAATACTTATATGTCACTATTATTAAGCTTTACCTTTCCACATGGAAAGACCTTAGGGTTTTTTTAGAACACATGCATCAACCATATGCTCATTCTTTTCATCACATGTGGCTAATGAAGGACATCAGTGCGGGGTGGGAGGAGAGCATCCAACAGTGACAGGTATTATATAATTAAAATTAGTTTTACTCTCCCCAAAAAACATATTTTAATGTCAGTAATAGTTTAAATGTCACTATTGTTATCAGCTGAATTTGTCAGTAGGGAGGGTGTCTGATGGACTTTGAGAAGAGGGAAATGTGTTACCCACCTTCTACTCCCTGACTGTGCAGCAATGATCAGACCCAGAGACAAAATACCTTGGTTCTGGTTTGCTAGTGACCTAAAGTAATCAAAACAGAAGCTTGTGTGTGAGTGCCAGAATGCAGCCTTTAAAATATCATTGAAAGATGAAGGACTGAAATATGCCCAGGAAGTAGCAATAGCACTGACTTCATGGGCTTAGATTTTCATGAACAATAAGTCTCTTTTGTGAGAGCTGCACAAGCTCTCTTGATTTGATTGTGAGTGAAATCCATTGAAAGATAGTGGATGCTGAAATATCGATTAGATATCAATCAATTAAGGGAAGAAATAGCCTGAACCTACCCTTCCTTCTCCCTTTAGCAGAAGCTAAATAGAATGTAAGTACCCTAACTGGGCAAAGATATCTACCATGATCATCCCCAATTACTTGACAAGATCTGATTAGTGAGGATCTGAAGGATTAAAGTGCTTCCTAGCACTCCAATCACTGAAGATTTCCACCCTGCATTGTAGACCTTGGATGAAGAACAATGCCAGGCCTGTACAATGCAGTCAGAAATTTTGCCTGAAAAACTTTGTTTGGTGGATCAATCGCTTGAGATGAACCAAGTATAAAGGCAATGGATCAGGGAACTGGTGTGCAATAAAAGAACCTTTGTGTTGTAAGTAAGAGAACTGACCTGGTAATAACCAAGAATTCCATGTGTAAGAATTTCACAGCTTCCAAAAACTACAGTAACTCAACTTACCACACTAAATAGAGGTAATACCTTTGGTGCGTTGACCAACAGGTCAAGTAAGTCATTGAACCACAACTTTCGAGGCCACAGAGCTGCAATCAGGATGATCCATTTGGCAGACATCTGGATCTTGTGCAATGTGTGTGTGTGTGTGTGTGTGTGATTTGGATTTTTAATGTAACTTTAACAATTTTTCAGTCATATCGCTACAATGTGTGCAGTGTGGCAGTTTATAGTGATATCTAGCACTAGGGCATCATGCTGCAGACATGTAGCATCATGTCCCACCCAGTCACATTATCCTGACACCAGGCTGACCAGTCCCATCACTAACCTGTTAATGCTGTGCGACTAGCGAGGCAGCTGTTAATACCATTTTTATAAGTCTTTGGCCCAGGGTTCGAACCTGCGGCCTCCCGGATCCAAGGTGGATGCTCTAACCACTAGACCACCGGAGCGGTTGGATCTTGTGCAATACTTGTAGAATCAACCAGAAAGGTGAGAATGCATAAGCAAACAGTGGATCCCAGTTTAGACTTGAGGCGTCCACATAAATATAAAATGGAAGGTTATGCATTGATCCTAACAGTTTGTCTAAACAAGAGAGAATCTTAGTGTCACAGAACACTTTGAAGGAGAAGAAGACAGCAGACTTCATTTACAGCCATGGAGAATGACCAACTAGACCATGTGAGACTATGGTGGCAAGGGATCAGAGGACTTCAAAGGGTAGGTTATCATCTGGAATTTCAGTAAATTCCTGAGAAACTACTAGAATCGACACAGCATCATCTTCCTGTTCAAAAGTGGGAAACAGGAGAAATCTAGCCCAAATGATCCCTTTACAGGGAAGGCCAGGAAGTAGGGACATATCTAGTCTGTGTCTCAGCACAAGATAGTGACAGAACTGTCCTCAATGGGTGTCATGTCAGAAGAGTAAGAATTCTTCCCATCTCTCTTTGTTCTTTTAGAGGGAGGGGGATAACCCACACTTCCTTTGATGAACTTTCCTGCAGAACTTGTCATGGCTGCTGGACCTCATCACTCATACATGCAGGCAGCAACATAGATGACAGCCATGGTAGAGGTTGTTCCTTCCCTTGAGGCGGGAAGTTCCATATACCAATTTCCTTGCCCAGAAGCATGTTTAGCGAGCTGTGTACCTGTGGTGTGACAATTGGGTAATGTAACAAAAGCGGGGCATTTGAACCTATTCCTAGTTCTATACCTAGATTAAGCAGGTCTTGAAGACCTATACCCAGTATCTGGTCTGTCTGTATTTGGTGGTTAAGTGGCCAGTCAATGACCTGTCACTTGTAGGCAATGGAGATCTAGATTTGAGATAAGTTCCCTCTGAACTAGAAGAGTTTCAACGATGGCTGAACCTCTTGGATTTCCATGATTAACTCCTTGTCTGACCTCAGATACTACTGTTATGACTTATTGTCACCAACTAAATAAGAGAAAAAAAAGCAAAGCCAACAAGTTTTGTAAAACTTAAACAATTATCAGAATTATAAATGAAAAGTGAGAGAGGAACTAACAGTATTATAAAGTGACTCTAAACTAATCCTTATAAAAATCTACAAAAGTCATAAATGAATGGAAAATTCCTAATAAATTTCAAAACTGGAAATATACTGGTCCTCCAATAACCGTAATGTTTTCAAGATGGAGTTGTCCAGAATTCCTTCCAATAATTTACCACAGGTCCAGAATAATATTGCAGTCCAGATAATAAGCACTGTCTATTTTTGCTGAACAGCTCAAGCAAATGTTTTTCCACTTGAATAATATTTAAGTACAACATAAAACACATCAGCAGACTTACAACACGAATACAAGAAATATGAATCAGTCCAAAATCAGAATGAAACTGATTACTTAATTCTCTCTTTATGTACACTGTCTATTGCGACTGTATTTCGCAATAGACACCACATGACAGAATATACAACTCACTTTGCATCAAATTGGCCTATTCATGTGACCTAGCCCAACCAGTGGGAAGTTACAGAATTGTTCTAGAAACACTGAAACCCAATCAGCCACTGAGAAATTAAGCCATAAGAGCCATTTAAGTCTTATTATTAAGATTATTACTAACAACTGTCAGCACGTAGGTAGCATCTATTTATAATATCTAATATCAAGTAACCAATTCATAGTTAAAACTGTCTCTTGTTCTTGGTGCCCCTTGCCAGAAGTTTCCTAAATATGCAGTACACTTTCATTACTTTATTTTCTTTATTGTGACATGAACGACACATTTTTGTTATTACTGGTTGCTCAAGGAGAACCACTTGGGCATGGGTCTTAGAGAAAATGTGCAGTTTCCATATAGTGCTTTAACTGACCTGGTAATAACCAAGAATTGCATGTGTAAGAATTTCACAGCTTCCAAAAACTACAGTAACTCAACTTACCACACTAAATGCGCAAGCGGAAAGCGTATGATATTCAATGTATTTTGCAGGGCAAGTGATCAATCTAGAAGTGCCTTCTCAAAGATCCTGGCTCTTCTCACCAACTCTGGCTAATTATACAAAAATATTGGGCTTTCCCACCTAGGAACAAACCTATTTTTATTCTCAACTTTTTCAAGTTTACCTAATAACATGGGATTCATGGAAGGGGAAGTAAAACAATATTTCACTTTAAAAGCTGGAGTATGTCAAAGTGTTCAACAGTACCAAATTAAAAGTCATATATATACTTCTAATGATAACAGAAATAGGATCATGTAGTTTTCTGTGAATAAGCAATGATAATGGGATGTATTATTAACATAAACCGAAAATGGGACCAAAATTATCTAAGACCCAATGCACATACAGTAGCAATGATTTTGTTATGCTTGTTTTGTTTCATTTCTTCCTCCCTAATCATATTTAAATGTTTCAAATTTGTTTCTGTATTTCTATTTTTGTCCTCTACTACATAAAACTCTGGATCAATGAAATTTCATATCTGAAGTGGAATCTACTGTGATGACCTTACATCACATACCATATATACTTGCTTACAAGTCCGGTCCAATTGCCATTGGATAATGCATCTGCCAGCAGATCAGGGTTTATACTGCTTCTCCTATTGATTACTCCTAACAAACTGCAGAGGCCGAGTGCAGTTTGCAGTTGGACACAACTGATAAATGAGTATATACAACACATACTTAATCAAGGCAAAGTATAAACTTACTGATTTGGCTGTGTAGACATGAGCTTCCCTATCATGTGCTAGTTCATTCTCCTCAATATCTGACTCTGTGCTGTACTGATCATCTGTAATTAATGTACCACTCACATCGCTGTCACTTCGTCTGCAAGAAAAGGACGGTCTAAACTGCTTCTCTTCTATTCATACACAGATAACCTGATCATATTTCATGCCATAACAGCAAAATTTCAATTGGCTTTTAGTAAGTTTCAATTATTTTTGTTTGTGACTGCTACACAAACTGACTTTAACTAAATATAGGAAGCATAATGAGGTAGAAAGTGAGGAAGGAATGTCATAGATCTAGTCCCAGGTGCTAGATCACCAGGATCTAGCACCTCTGCTGAAAAAGTCTATATATTTACAAAAGCTCACAAATCACCATCATCAGTATAAGCAGGGACTTGTAGAACTAAGGTAACCTTGGCAATGCAATGAAATTGTCCCAATAGTAATTTTTAAAATGATCACACTTTAAATAAATATATGTGTGATTTACATTTACATATCATTAGATGTTTGCTTCGTTTGCTATTTAAACTCTTTGTAAAAGTAAAAGAATGTCAGTAATAAGTAATGACTGCAGCATTACTGGCAAGCTCTGAGTACATGACAAAAATTTAATTCAATATAAAAACTGCTGAAACTTTTTAAGTAATAGGTAAATCTGAATCACTAACGAAATATATGTACCATGCTTCATAGAAATATCTTGACAGGTCCTTGTGTTTTGATTTTGAAATGAAAATGTCACATAGACTAATGGATGACAGACAAACAGATGGAAACAGTGATATATTTATCTCTCCCCCCCCCCCGTTATATACTGGGAGGGGTGATCATAATTTGAGCTTCTAAAACTTGACTCGTATTAGAGCACAATTTTCATTTAGTTTGTCAAAATGCTTAAGCAGGTTATACCTATGTAATCCCTTTTCAGCACCCTGTTTTTCAGGTAAAGTGACAACTTCGTGGTAGTCCAGAGCATCCTGAAAGTCTTCTTCATCTGAGCCTCCTGACAAACCTAGAATGATAAATGCTTGAATTCTTATCATTCTCATCAATACTGCAACTTAATATGGATTATTCTGTACTGTCAACTTAACTATGTATGTATGTATGTATGTATGCATGCAGGCATGCATGTCTCCTGGACTACCTAGTTTTGATGCACTAAAACACTTAAAGGTCACCAGCCATACTCCAACATTTTTCTGTTTATATCAGATTTGCGTTACATGATTAAAAGTAGTTATACTCGCACAAAAAGAACAAAAAGATTATCAAGTGTAAAGAAGAAATAATAATTTAATTACTCGAATTTGAAGTATACAATGCTGTTACTTCCCCTTAGCCACGATTTCCCACCAACAGGAAATGACGTACATTTATCCCCACAAGACGAAGTACATGCTTCTTCTTGTCGAAAAATAAAACACTATAAACAATGGATAGGGAACATTTAGATGAAACTAATGAAAACTAATTTACTGTTTAATGATATATCAATATGCGTGCACAATGCACTAGACTGTGTTACTTTCAAAACTGTTCCATTGGTTCAATTTATTTTGAAAATTCCCATTAATACAGGTAAAATGGAATCATTGCTGGCTTCCCTATGTTGGCCAATTTATAAAAAAAAAGAAATCGGCACACTTAAAAGAATCCAAAGGAACCAAACTTGGCTTCCTTATGTCGGCCAACTTCATAAGAAAAAAATCGGCACACTTAAAAGATACCAAAGTTAGTTTCCAGGGTTGGTTTGCTTTGTGAAAAAAGTAACCTTTGTAGTTGATATCCTGTCGGTAAGTTTAACCAGGGAGTTTATTGCTCGCAGCCAGTTGTGTTTATTCATCACCAGGGCTTCTATCTGTTTGCCATATGTAATCATAATTGATGTTTGCAGGGCAAATAGTATACACAACAATAACGTGCTTTAATAATACATGTGTAACCCATGCTAGCGAAAAGATTATCATTTGCACTCACAGTGAATGTATTTTAAAATAATGATTTTTATTTGCTTGATACTGTCATATAGTTAACCTGGATACAATACAATCTTAGTCAGTTTGCACCTTGTAAAGTATCATGCATGAAAGGCAGGTGCCATCAAGCAATCAGGTGATATTTTCGTCTCTTTTGCAATTTTGTTATCTGACATAAGTGATATGCATGCAAGCTGGCATCTGCTACATATACGGAGACTGTGGATATATATTTTTTTCAGTAAGTTTCACATGATGAAAAGAAGGAATAAATGATAACAATACAAGGTTAGTTTCTTTCATTTTATTTTCAAACAAGTGTTTGTTTATCAATTTTATTGTACCGTGCAGGGGGGGGCACAAATTCAACACAAAATTATTTCCTTTCTTTTTTGTATAGAATAATGGAGCAAATATGATTGACGATATTGACTAGTAATGACAAGCTTTCAAAACTACGTGCGCACACACTAAGACAACAAGAAAAATATAAACAAACAATAAAATTAATTGGTAAGAGCTTCATACTGCAGCAACTAAACACTGAAAAAATGCTCAACATTATTCTCTCTCTCTCTCTGAGACTCTCTCTCATGTGTAATCAAGTGTGTGTTATATGCAGCAGTGTTACAGCCTGAAGCCTAAACTTAAATATATTTGTTATAATATCTCATGTATGCTACCCTTAGAAAAATGTATACGTATTCTGTAGAATATTATCTGTTAAGCATTATCGTTTTATAAATCAATATTGATAATTTGACCGGAAGACTTAAATTGAGAATGTTGTTGTGCAGATGCATATAATTTTTTAACATAAAAAAATAAATTTATATAAATATTTTAATTAAAACGAGCAAGATATGTCAGTTTGTGTTTTCTCTCATATATATGTACGTTACGAGGTTTAATTCTTTACTTTGAAAGAATATCAAGATAGTTTATTTACATTAAGTTGTTTTTTTTCCTAAAACCTATCTTATATAGTATTTACTTATTGTTTGAAGAAAATGAACTTGTTCAAACTATTGTTAAGTTGGGCCGAATCGTCTTTCGAGTTGGGCTGAATTGTCTTTGGGCCAAATTGACTAATATCCGGCATAAATGTACATTATGAACTACGGTTAATTATTTTCCTTTAAAGAATATCAAGATAGTTTGGCTTGTTTAGATTTAGTTTTTTTTCTCCTAAAACCTATCTTATATAGTATCTACTTGTTGTTTAAAGAAAAAGAACTTGTTCCAACTATTGTTAAGTTGAGCTGAATTGTCTTTCGAGTTGGGCTGAATTGTTTTAATTTTGGCCCAATTTGAGCTGAATTGTCTTGAGCCAAATTGACTATAATCCGGCATAAATGATACAACTTTCCCATCAATCACCCTATTCGATCCCACAGCTGCAATCCACTTTTTTTTTTCTGGTAAACAGGGTCGTTCGGAAAGGGAAATAACCCTTTTGTCCCATCATAATTCTGTTGGTTACATCCATTATGCAACACAGTGCACCATATTTGCTGTACAAAAGCACGATTGCAAGATATATCACATAGACATTTATGTGGGGAAATTAAACACTTGAATGGCTAGGTCGAATAGAAGGGATAAATGTACATCATATCTGTTTTTGGCACGCGGAAACTACCGATTGTTTACGGAGACTGTCGAATAATTTTTTCATTTAAAAAAGCGGATTTTAAGTCTATTAAACATTTTTTATAGTGAGCATACATAACAAATGCGTTTTGTTTTTGACTATAATAACATCAAATGTTTGTACAATATAGGAAGCCAGTAACCTTTAATTTCAACTTTTCAGAAATATATTTCTTTCATAGTAATATCTTTCAATACTTTGGAAACATCAGTTTCAGCAAAGTATGGGTAAGAAATGACAATTATGTATTTTCTCAAACTCTTCATTATGAGCTTTCATCCAGATGACCCCTTGTCGTAAAGATTGTGGTGTACATAACCCATTTTGATGCACCTCACAGAAGTAAATTTTTCCTGTGATGCTATTCCGCAGAAAATAACATTACAGAGCAACATCAACAGCACATAGAAAACTCAAGTTTATAGGAAAAATTACAATAAAAAACTATTTAACATTCCTAAAGTTTTTCTTATATTTATCATATTTATCATAATCTTCATTTTGCAAAAGATTAAATCACAACAGGTAATCCAAGTGGGGAAAATGATATTCATAAGAAAAAAAAAATTACTTATGACAAAAAAACTGATTTAGTGCATAATTGTTTTCCAATACTTAATTGGCATTATTAATGTACAGAACCTCAATCTTTGAATGTAATGCTTTTAAACCTTAACAGGTTTGCATCCTTCATAGCTTATGTCTCTAAAAGTGGAAATAATCAGAGAAAAAAGCTATCATGTTACAAGAGATGCTTTATTTTAATTTATTATAATTCTTACCCTTATCAAACCAATTTATAAATAATAAATTCTTTGAAGCAAGTTAAATATCGAGATCTCTAAAAGGCTGATTGAAAATTTACTATTAAAATAAAATTTCTTATTTATTAGAGAGAAAGTAATGAATTTTTAAATAAGAAATCATATACAGCATGTTGATTTAGTAATGAAATATATCATAAAATTATGTTTCACGTAAATTTCCACAAATTATACAAAGAAAAGAAGCACTTCAGAATATCACTAATGACAGATCCAAATACTTCATGACTTTGTACATTGTTCTAAACAGTGGTACTGATGTAGTTATTAGCTGTGAGAATTGTGGCTAACATGTTAAGTAGCAGAGTAGATGCTTATTATGACAGGATGTTATTTACCCCGTCAGAATAGCTGATATAGATTTTTAAGACAACTTACTGATTGTAAAAACGAATAAGTGAAATGCAGTTTTTTTTAACGGTATGTATCTTTGTTTCATTTCACAAATGAAAATAATAGAATTTTCGACAAATGTTTGTCTGCGTGACTCAATGTTGATCCGTGTAAACAAATGTTGTGTTTGTGATGTCAGTGAGAGACACGTTCTCTCAAGAAGTGTGAGTTTATGACACTGTGGCAAAATAAGAGAGCATCAAATTGGGGTGACAGTCAATATGTTTATTGGTACATCAGCACACATGGCCCGAAGCCACAAGTTTGATCAATGTCCTGATGCTAAAATCAGCAAAAACTGCATGCATAACAATTAATCTGGAGTAAATGTTGTGTTCATTATAGAAACCATAGATACTAACAGTCCTAAAATGGACTCGTGTTTCAGTGGCTGAAAAGAATTTACTGAAATCCAAGTCTGTCTTGCATCCTTTACTCCTTTTAACTGCCACAAATTATATCCATTTTTGATATTCTTCAAAAACTTTAACATACCAAATCTGGGTTATAAAAAAAGTAGTTCTTGTACAGGTGTGAGGTGACATGTTCACAAGATACCTGTTAAGTGCAAAACAAATTATGTCATGGCCTTTGACCTTGAACCTGATATGGATTGAAAATCACTGAACTTGTTTCAAACAATGTCAAGATACAACCCACATGCTTGCTGTCTGGTTAATTTTATAACTAGTTTTGGGGTGGGGTGGGTGGGGGTGGGGCAAACAGTTATTTAAGTGTTATCATTCAAGGTATTCATCAGATTTATTCACAAACTGTGTTTGCCAAAAATTTACATTTGTTTGTGTTGTCATGTTCAAAAACCTGTACAGCTCAAAACTTTATACAAGACCTTTGACCTTAAAATTAATGTCTGAGTGCTGACTATTAGCTTGCTCACTGGATGCAACTAAATACAAATCTGGCCAAAATTCAGCTTTTCAAAAGCTCCATTAAATATAAAAATGCATGCAATGACCTTTTATTTGACTTGACCCTAAGGTCAATTTGGTTTTCAAAGCTCCTTCGGAACAATGTGGATGTGTTGGTTTCAGATCCGCAACATGTTCATTCAGACAAAATTAAACATTGTAAAAAGTGTTTAAGTGAAAACTCCATGTCAATACATTTATTCAGGCAAGTGGAGTAGTGATAAGATTTTTAATATGGCCACTACAGAGCCAGGCTGGAGTTAAGATGAACATGCTTTTAATCAGGCCCAACTAAATATAGCTTTAATAGTGTTATAGTGAAAATCCCATGTCAACATGCCCATCAATTCCAGCCATATAAAAAATGTCAATGACAGGACAGAGTGTTGGACATTGACTGCATTTTGAGTGTGGGACTGGGTATGCAAGGAAATTATATAACAGCACTGTACCTAGTCACAGTGACAAAAGGCACAGGCTGAGGATGTGTTTGTGATTTGGATTTTTAATGTAGCTTTAACAATTTTTCAGTCATATCGTTATGATGTCTGCAGTGTGGCAGTTTATAGTGATGTCAAGCACTGGGGCATCATGCCGCAGACATGTAGTATGATGTCCCATCCAGTCACATTATCCTGACACCAGGCTGACCAGTCCTAACACTAACCTCTTAATACTGAGTGCCAAGTGAGGCAGCTGTTAGTACCATTTTTATTAGTCTTTGGTATGACTCAGCCAGGGATCGAACCCACGACCTCCCGCATCTGAGGCAGATGCTCTAACCACTAGGCCACCAGAGCGGTCACACACAGGCTGAGGAAGTGCCAGAGATGGAGCAAACAAGATATAGTGCAACTGATATTTAGTGCTAGCAAGAGGCTCAAGTGACTATGAGATCACTCACCAGTTTTATATAAATTTGGAGCTGACCATTTCACCATGCAGGCTTATGTTGCATTTTAAGAAAACAACCAATGTAAACCATCCCCCAAACTTCATATGATGTTGATTTTACTTATTTTACTATATATTAATAAAAATTTATTCTAAAGACAACTGCATATCCAAAGTTTCTTGCTCATAATCAAAATTTCATCCAAGATCTTGTAGTATAAACCCATTTGCTGAGTTTTACAGAAACAAGGATGAGAAAATTAGTTTTTGGATCTATGCAGGTAACAAGCTCAGCCAGTCAGGTGTGTGTGTGTGTGTGTGTGTGTTTAATGTAGTTTTAAAAAATTTTCATCATATCGCTACGATGTATGCAGTGTGGCAGTTTATTGAGATGTCTTGCACTGAGGCATCATGCTGCAGACATGTAGTATTATGTCCCACCCAGTCACATTATCCTGACACTAGGCTGACCAGTCCTAACACTAACCCATTAATGCTAAGTGCCGAGTGAGGCAAATGCTAGTACAATTTTCATAAGTCTTTGGTATGACTTGGCTGGGGTTCAAGCCTGCAACCTCCCGCATGCAAGGAAGATGCTCTAACCAATGAGGCCACTGGAGCAGTCCCAATCAGATGCATGGATTTCATTAATATGCACTGATCTCAATTATCAAAGGACCTCTCAATCATAATAATAATAATAATAATAATAATAATAATAACATAAGCTTCAGGTGGATCAAACTCTAGAATTTGGTCTCTAGTGTGGTAACAAGCTCAGCCAATCAGATATGAGGTTGCCTCATTAATATGCATAGATCTTGCTTATAATTACATTCATCCATCATCTTGATAATATAAAACTATTTAACAAGTTTGATCAAAATCTTCTCAGAAATATAGATGATAGATTGCTGACAAGTTCAGTCAATCAGACGCAAGGTCACATCAAATACTATGCATGAATTTCACTCATAATCATACTGAACTGAGATGTCGAGGATGTCATGAATTTCACTCATAATCATACTGAACTGAGATGTTGATGACATAAATTTCACTTATAATCATACTCAATTGAGATGTTGATGACATCATGAAATTTACACATAATTGTACTCAACTGAGATGCTGAGGACATGAATTTTACTCATAATCATACTCAACTGAGATGTTGATGACATCATGAATTTCACTCGTAATCATACTCAACTGGGATGCTAATTACATCATGAATTTCACTCATAATCATACTCAACTGAAATGTTGATTACATCATGAATTTCACTCATAATCATACTCAACTGAGATGTTGACAACATGATCATGAATTTCACTCACAGCTGTACTCAAGTGAGATATGCCTGCTTACCAAGTTTGTACAAAAAATCTCTTACAGATATATGTATTGGTTTCAATCATAATACAAAGATTCCAACATCCTGATAATATATAGCCTATTTACAAACTTTGATTACAGTTTGGTTTTAAAGACTGTATCTCAACTGGTGAGAAGCTCAGCCAATCATATGCAAGATCACCTCAATAAAATAAGTAGATATTGCTCATGTTAAATAAAACATTGCAGACCTTGATGACAGAAGCCAAAGCAAGATCAAAATTATTGCTTCCAGAATGAATATAAGTTTAGAAAATCTGATTAAAAAAACCTCATTAATATGCATGCATTTTGCCCATTATTGAAATTGTCCATGATCTTGACAATATCAACAAATATTCCATGCTTGATCAAAATAAGATCACAAATAAGGCTTCAATATTGTTAAAATAATCAGCAAAATCTGATGCAAGATCACCTTCATTAATCCTAATTAATAGCATGCATCTCATTCTTTACTGAACTTGTCCAAGATGATATTAAGCATATAATCTATGTTTAATCAAAAGTTGATCAAAACTATGGCCTCCAGAGTGGTAACAAGGTCAGTCAAACAAATGCAAGATCTCATTAGTATGTGTGGATCTAACTCATTACCAAAGTCTTCTGTATCCTAACAGCTTTGGAAATTCAATTTTCTTTTTTTTTTTTCAAGAACAAATTAAAAGCAAAATTGAGAAAAAAGAATACATAATTATATGCAAAAATGCAAAGTTGGGCAATGGTACCCAAGGCCAGACAGAAGCATTTTCCAACTCTTTACTGATCAATTATAGCAGAAAATGCATAATAAATCAATGAAAACACATTGTTACTCATTTAACATAACTAATTTTCAGATAGTGTTTAAATAAAATGATGTAGAAGCAAGATATTGACTAATGGCATATTCAAATCATGACCACAGCCATATTTCCCTACTCTCACCATTGGGAAGCCAATTAGAAGCCACTGCAGTCTTTATGGGTAAATAAATATAGCCAAGCTCTTCATGGAGTTACAAATGACAGAAGTGTCAACAATTTTGCTAATTTGACCCAACTTTTTACTTCATGTCAAGTTTTCCAAAGCTTGAAATTAAAGTGATAGTTGCTGTTGATAATCACTGGTTCCTGGCACAGGAAAAATATCCTGACTTGAATCAAGATGTGTCATGGGGAATGGAAACACTGTAGTATCATTTCAAACACATATTCTAATTTAGAGATGGAAACTATTGCGAATCCCTTTCTTTTCCATTTGTGCCCTTACAACTTTTGACATAGAAAACAGAGCTCATCTTGGGATGTACCGAGGATCTGACATGTGGAAAAACATGTATATATATATATATACTCGCTTATAATTCAGATCCAACTGCAAATTTCACAAATTCAGATCTGCCATCACATAATACACTGGCAGATCTAGGTATATGCAGTTTGTTATGTACCAGCAGATCTGTTAGGAGAAATCAGTAGAACAAACACAGGCCTTGGTATTCCAGCACATTATGCGATGACAGATCAGGGTCTGTGTTGTTTGCAATTATAAGTGAGTAAATATGGTATTTAACATTGTGGACATAATAAAAGCAGACAAGAACCTCCATATCCAAATTTCAGAGGGTCCTAGTAACAGGAGTCCCTGAAAGGGACTGATGCTTTACTACATTCATAGTTGATCTCAGAGTGTCTCATTAAATTAGTCTCAGAGGCTGGTTGAGGAATAAATGAAGTTAGATATAATTTCAGACATTCTGCTGGGTCAATAACACCAGTCTGAGCCTTTAAGATTGTACTGTTATTGGTAGCATCAGTTTACCTTGGGACTCTCCTCGAATCAATGATTTCCTGGCTTTAATCTCCAGTGATACTTGGTCTTTGGCTAATTGTTCCAACATTTCCTCTAGCTTCAGCCTCTGCTCATGCTCATGTTGCAACATTTTCTGCCATCTCCTACCCTGGGTCTGTGCAAGATCCAAATATTCTGAACAAGCCTATAAACAAAGGAAAGATAGGTTTTCCATCATCATTTTATTGCCAGACTATCCAGTCATAATAAACTGATCTGAAGATCATACAAGAAAATTCTGCCATCTTTGGATGACTCAATTAAACTGAGTTAAACTTTACATTCAAAAGTTCTACAATTCAAAAGAACAGGATCTTTAAGGTAACATATTTAGAAACACATTGCTTAAAGTTCTTTTAAAGCAACTTTCTGACTGATAGAAAATCTGCTGGCTTTATCACTGAATTTGCAAATGCAAATTATCTACTGAAAATGTGACTGACCAGTACTATCAGTAATAGGTGCACCACAAAGCTCCCATTCACTACAATTCACAATCAAGAACCATAATGAGACGAGGTTGTGCTGAAATAGCAAACTTAGGAAAGATACAATGAAAGGGCCATAACTCCCCTGCATGTGGAATGCCAGAAATCCTTCAGCTTCAACGTCTTATAAATACAAACAACATCCTATGTAAAGATCTCAAGTTAATCAACAAAGGTGATAACTGTACAATAAGGAATTGACAAGACAAATTCCACAAAAGGCACATACAGGTCTATGAAATATTGTTCACATCAATTTGAATACTGAAAGGTTCTTGAACTGTACTGACTATAACACCACAGGTAAAGATGTAAAGATAATTGACAAGGATACAGTTCTGTTGAAAAACATAGCAGATGAGACAAAGAACATAATAGGCACATCTAGGTCTAAAAGACAATTTTGTTACCAAATTCTGTCAAAATATGTTCAACAGTTTTTGAGCTACTGTAAAACATGGATAATAAACCAAAACTCCCTGAATGGGACTGACACTCAATGGCTGAAAATTTTTTCTAGGTATTCAAGATAGGACTCTTTCTTCCTTTTAATTTTTGAATGTTGAAACCATATCTGATATTCCTCAACAATAAGATGATATTCAAATTAGCTTTTGAGATGGACATAAGAAAGTCAAATTGGTACGATTTTCTTTTAGGACCAACAAGATATCATTTTGGACCAAAACAACACCATAGTAAGTCTTCTGGTGCAAACATATGGTGCTGATATTGTTATGACTCTATGGTCTTAAACTATGTAACAGAAAAGAGTGAAAACCAAGAAGTTTGTAAAATTCAACAAATAATTTATTTCCCTAAAAAACAAAGTGAAAAAGAATTTTGTACAGTATTGTGAATTAAACCTCAAATATTCCTAAAAGTTCTATCCCACTTCTAAATGTATGAAGTTCCAATCAAATTCCAGTGGTATTCAAAATAAGTTCCAATATTAAATGCACTGATGTGCTTGTAGTCTCAAACGTGGAGATGTGCTAATAGCCTGGATTGTGGTGATGTGCTAACTCTTTTGATGTATCACAATATTCCAAAAATGTTCTTGGCTGAATTCACTATAATTCCAAATTATTATTCCTGTCCAAGAATGTTACTGATAAGCACTTTGTATTTCCAATGATAATACTTTTAACAAATAATTCCACCCAAATGAAAATCTGAACACATCAACAAAACTGATTCTGCTTCAAGATATTATTGCAAGAATGAGTAATTTCTCAAGTAAACAATATTATATAAAAAAGACATAAAAACAGATCCAGGATAAGGGTCAAAAGTTTATTTCTAGAACATTCTAAGTTGTCAACAAGACAAGGTCTATTACTAAATTTATAACAAAGAACATGGCAAACATCAGGTACAACAGGTTTTTTCATCGAGGAATTATAGGTTACTGCATTTGTATGGGGAAAATATGAACGAGTTTTTCGGATGAATATACTGCATGCAGTATATCCGTCTGACAGAACGAGTTCATATTTTCCCCATAAAAATGCAGTAACCTTTTTATGATACACTCATTTTCTTATTCTACCCAAGGCTTAATTATATAAACAAAAATACACTACAAGAAACAAAGTAACTGAATATATGCCATATTCCAAACTAAATACACAAGTGTAGATTCATCATTACACAACAACATTATTAATGCGCATGTAACTCCGCCCAGATAAATTTGAACTTGGTCGCGCACAGGACATAAGTTTCAAAAGAAAATGGTATTTTGGTCTACTTATAATTGAACTTTGGAGTCATATTGTGAATGAATGTGCACTGCAACAACTTTTCCATTTGATCCAGAATGAATAGATTTTGGTATTTTTGTTGATTCGACGAAATTTTGTGATTATGGACTGGATTTATCTACATGAAATACATAGGATTTCAGCAGCGCCTGTGCCAATTCTACATGAAACAGGCCCATACATCAGATTGAAGCAGCGAGGGAGAAGTGTGTTGACATCTGCAAGTGTGTTTCTCTTCTGTCATTGAATGTTTCAAATCATAATGTGGGGAAAATATGAAGTCTTTCATTTGCAATTATCGAAAAGATGCTATGGAATTTAATGTTTATTTCATTTTGAGTCAGTAAAGAGGATGTAATTGCACTTGGAATATAGTTGAAAATTACAGTACAATTTCGAAATGTGTAATCAAGCTTGAGAACCCATGACATGGCTCATGTAATTCAGATTTGCAGAACTAAGAAAGTACATTTTTAGGAAATTCAGGATGTAAAACTGTAAGTATATTTTTTGCCATTCTTATTACCAGCTAAAGAAGACAGTTTATGCCTTGTCATTTGCATGTTATTTGTAAGGATCCTGTCTAATGTCTATAGCTAGCCTAAATCTGAAACACTGTATCAAAAAAGTTAATGCGGAATGTGGCAAAGCAGCTGGTATGTGGCAGTCCACGAAACATCTGCTTTAGTTCATTCAGAAACAAAGTGTTTGTTTACAATAAAAAGTAGTTCCTTTATTCACGTAAATGCAATATGAATTGAGCGCGCAAGTGCAATATTGGAAAATACTGCACGATTCTGACAATGTAAAGTTAATGGAGAAAAAAAAAAAAGCATATAATAATTACAATGTCCTAGACTCAGATTCAGATATACATGTTTACTTCCATTGACAATGATCCAAATATTATATCTATTCTCACAGAATTATTTGATATGTATTATGTTGTTTACAAAATCAATGTCCCTAGTCAGTTACACAGTGACCTTGATTTTGGAAAAGGTCAAGTACAAAATACAAATGTATATAGCATATAATCATTAAGATAAACCAAGAAATAATTATATATACATAACAATACTGTCTGTTTCAGAGAAGTAATGAAAATAAGATTTTCATGATGGCTCCCATAATGGTCGTATTAGATATCAGATTAGCACCATTTCCATTTAGGAACAAGTAAACATAGAAGAAGATTTTGATCACAAAGCTCAATATCAATATAACCAACCATTAAGCAGAAGTAGCAGTTACAAGACTTTCAAGATGGCTAATGTGGTGGCCATATTGAAAGTCCGATTGGCATCATTTTTGTTCCTGACCAACACAGTAAGTACTCTTCTGGTGAAAACCTTATATCATTATGACTTTCCATTTAACAGCAGTGATAACATGATTTTGAAGATGGCTGCTATGGTGGCTATATTTGAGGTCAGATCTGCAACTTTTCATTGAGTACCTACTAGATATCATATTTAGTTCTGCTGAAAACCCCATTTTTATGACATTCCATGAAGTGGGGAAGTGACAATAAGATCTTAGACATGGCTGCCATGGTGTCCTTACCAGACATCAGATCAGCACCATGTTCATTTAGGACCAAGTAGACATCATAAGAACTCTTTTGAAACCCCACTGTCAATATGACTTTCTATCTGGGAGGAGTAGTGATAGGATTTTCAACATGGCCACTGTGGCAGCCATATTGGATGTCTGATCAGCATCATTTTCATTCAAGACAAGCCATACTGCATAAGAAGCCTTCCAGTGAAAACCACATGTTGATATGACTTTCCGTTCAAGAGGAGCAGTGATTGCAAGAGTTTCAGGAGGGCTGCTGTGATGGTCTGTGACAGGCTGAGCTAAAAATGATTGTCATGGTCTGAACTTCATTATAAGCACAAAGTTAGATATGTAACTTTATCATATTTGGACTTACAGCTGCAAATATTGGTAAAAGTACGAATTACTTTTGTATTTTATATGTATTTTTTTTTTTTTTTTAAATGGCAAAGTTCAAAAAAGTCAGCAAAATGCTCTCTTCTTTAGTGACCATCTACATGTAGTTCTGTTACAACATTACATCCAAGTTATGAAAACCACAAATGCAGAAAAGGTAGCCATTAGTAATCACCCATGCCAGGAACAACACAGGTAAATTTACACCCACAAGTTTATAATCAGCTAATCTATTTTTTCCCAAAAAGCTGGAGAAAAAAGTTAGCTGAGGGATTGAAGCACACAGTAAGATGATGCTTGTGCACCTGTTCCTGAAAATCCACCACTTTCTCTCATAATCCTTTAAAGTGAAGGACCCTTCTGCTTGTGAGATTCTCTCCATGACTGAAGGTTCAAATTTATTTCAATGCAAGTCCCTCCTTACATGAGCCAGGCAAAGAGAAGCTTGTCTGGCAAGGATAAACACATTTGACTGTGACTGTTTGAGCAGACTGTGCTTTGCTTGATCTTCCTCGGATGTCTACTGCTGTACAGAGCAGATCATTCACCCATTGGTTAAGACAAAGGTGGGAAGTTTGTGGTTTCAACCAATCACAGAAATGTATATCAGTGGACATCTCCGAATGATACTCACCAAAAGACCAAGGATGAACAGACCATTCTGTTGGCTAGGATTTTAAGCCTGCTGGGAATGTATCTGATCTGGATTGTGATCTTTAGCTGGGAACACACAGAAGAGGTTGCCACCATGATCTGTACAAACCTGAAGTGAAGTGGAAAACCAGCCAATAAACTTCATAGAATAGTAGGGTCAACATGTTCATCACAAAAATGTTTTCATCCAAGCTCATCAAGCTGAAATGATGCACTTTTCAAAACAAAGTCATGAGTTCTCCAGGTCCCAGATCTGGTCTGACTGATGATCCAAAACCTCTTTGATCTTTAACGACTGCAGCACCTGAGTTACGTTGATCCTCATCTTCCACATCTACATCCATGCATATGCTTGGCTTGCTGACAACAGGTGGATATGCTGAGGGTGACAGAATCCTGGAAATCTCTTCAATGGCCACTTTAAAGCTGAACTATATATGCTCTTTGGTGGAGAAAGAGTAAGCCAACTGATCAAGGTTGTCAACTGCACTCAATGTGGGCATTGTTTTCACAGGGCAATGCTTCTAAATTCATATACAGCAGTGTTAATTCTAGGATTTTTCAAAACAGGGCGAACACCCACATCCCTTATCCAAAAGTGGGACATTTCTACCTTCAGTAGGACAAATCTGGTCCTATTCCTTGAGAAATATGGGTCACACAGAAGAACATATTTCAAGAGATTGCAGCATTCTCAAAAGAGGCAAGCAAAGGTTATTGTGTTATTTATTGTATTCAAATGCTTGTTTAGTTTGGTCCACAATTTAAAAAATTTTACTGACTGCAAATGTATTCATTCTTAATGGTGTCAATATATGTCAAGCATGGGTGTAAAAATGTGTATATGCATGAATGACAGGTAGAAAACAGCCATAAAGGAAAATTTATTGAATTTTTAAAAATTATTAAAATAAGAAACACAAAAAGCAAGACAAGCTAGAAGACAAACATTTTTTCAAGAACTTTACAAATGACTTAGACTGGTGTGGACTTCACCAACACCAATACAGAATGAAAGTGCAAAACAAGCAAAATTTGGCAGGCTAACATTTACTTGCTCAAAATCCTGAATTGGTGTGCCTGTCTACTGTACTGTTCTATAGTTTGTGCATCCTACAATAAAAGTGATTGCTTTTGTTTCATAAAGATTACACTGCATCCCCATCTCTAACTTTTCTAACAACAACCATTTCCCATGCACAAATGTTTGCTTTATTGCCATCACTTGCTGCACTGGGGTACTATGTTCAAATCATATTATTTCATTTTAACAAGAGATTCTCTTTCACTGTCTCTTTGTTCCTCCTGACAAAGCAGCCATCTACCCATATAAGATATAGTACATGCATAAAATTTTTCCCTATTTCATTTCCACCAAGGTAATGTGCTTCTAAGCAAATATATGTAAAAGCAAGATTTGTAACTTTTAATGTCATGCAAGAAAATAAAGTAAACATGAATGCAGAATTCTGTTAAAGATCACAGTTTGTAAAGTACAAACTTGTCAAGGACAGAAAAAATATACTTGAATGAAATATCTTTTACATAGTTCCGATCATAACGTGCATGTGATTTCAAGAAAAATGTCTGCACTCTGTACATTTTTCAATCTACTGAAGTGTAACATGAGCAAAATTTAAGTTTGGGAAACTGTTTAAATAGTTTCAAGCTCAAATGGGTCAGAAAATTTATGTCTGAATAGCCCAGATGTACTGATTATTTTGGCAGATGGTAATAACTGGAAAGAGAGAGATATTCTTGTTGAAAGACTTGTGAGAACACAAATATATCTGCTTTTGTACATCATTTTGTCTGAATTCATTATCATTCTTTTGATTAAAACAAATTATCCTGCATCCAATTACCGAAGCTGCACAGCATCAATCAAACTGTGGGACATTCTGGCACACTGGTTCATTCAATTTGGGTCAGCTTGTCATGAACCTCGGTATTCCCGCAAACCTGCATACAAGAAGCAAGACAGATACATCATATCCAGCAGGATATATGAGGCAGTGCTATCGTTGCTGTGCACAGCATGATATACCCACCATCAGATAAACTACCTGAACTACACAAGCAACAGGTTTGCATTGCTGCTATGGGCAGCTGGAAGGGCCACAGGAAACTGTGTTGGACAGTCGGCTGGCCAGTCGAATCAGTGGCTGGCCAGATGGAATGATGGCAAAACAAATGGACTGGCTTTATAGATCCCCATTAGACCACACAGACAATGGAACAGCCAAATATGCAGCTCAGCTAACTGTCATGACCAACCTCTATTCCAAAGTCAAAAGGTGAGACTGACTGGGCTGCTGCTCAGTAGCCATGGCTGCAGTGCATGGCAGTACAAATCATAGAGGCTGGCAACATACCCCATCTGCCTAGATCTGTAGGCCTAATGGCTTTGCTCAATTATATGGCAGTATTTGTGCCCACTAGGCTGTCAAGAAATAGGAAAACAGCAAGCTGCTATTGCATAAATGCAAAGAACAAGTCTTCATACTGGCAACTCTGTATCTGAGAAGGGTGAAACATTCGCATCTCTTCAGCACACTGATCCTCCTATTCCAGCTGGCCTGACATAATTCACTGGCAGCTTTATACAAATCATCTGTGGTGGGGACATCGTGGGGGTGGGGGGTGACCCAATGTGGTGTCCTCCATTATGCTTGCTATTGGTGATGTCTTCATGTGGGGGTGGGGGGTGACCCAAACACGAGATATCAATTTTGTCCAATTCTGACTACATCAATCTCGCTCCCTCTTTTAAGCTCCAGTTCAGATTTATGGACCACACAGCTTCTGTCCACTTTGTGCAGACAGTGCATGGTGAAGCAGATGAAAACAATGCTGCACAAATCATGTGAATAATCATGGAATATCTTGCACTTTGAACTTCAATTATCATAGTTTAACTGAAACAACAAGGACAACAGAAATAATGGAAAATAAACCGTAAGTGTTGACAACATACAACATTCATTATGAAAAAAAACCCCAAAATACAATGTACACAAACAACAACAATTAGCACCAACAATACATGTTGGGGCACAAAAGTCAGGAAATACATGAAGTCCACAAACTGTGAAAAAAATATCACACAAATGTTGATCAAAGCTACTTGATAACAACATGTGGCAAATATATTCAGAAACAATCCTATACCAACTTTATAGATGGATGGGTAAAAAGAAGCGGATTTTATTGGATACTGAGAGGCAATAGCAAAAGCTTAAACTGTTAAACATCCAGATGATGGGTAGCGATCTAGCTGGTGGTAAGGGGAGGTAATGGGTAAGAGGTTTTTCTCTGACTACATGATATATACATGGGAAAGAAACATGCTCATCATTCAAGAAGGGCTGGAAGAGATAGGATAACTTATTTTCTGATGTCACTACAATAGGGGAATGTACTCAATGGAGAAACTGGTCTACTTACTGACCAGTTCTGTAATTGACTGAAATTTTTATGGAATCTAATATGAATATACTGATTCATTACATTCTTCTTCATTACATTTTAAAAGTCAATTACCAATTCACAAAAATACAGAAGAAAAAATTACACTGCGTAAATTCTGGTGGAGATTTCAAATTCTTTAATACATTTTTTTTTCTTCTATCATCCAAATAATGCTTCCTATCTTCAAGATTCAAATAATGTTATCCTATCTGAAACTTACATTTATCATGGCATTGGATGTAATGCGGAACATGGTGGCTCTCTCATTCACAATTTTAATCTGGCTCACTATTTCTGTCTGTGAGTTAAGATGTTCTAGCTCTGATAGTGCCCTCTGGAGGCCACTGCCATGCTTCCCAATCAAATCATTACATGTGTTGAGATCTTCCAGCTTCGAGTTGAGGGCCTTCAATGTGTTCTGAATCTCATTCTTGTCTGTGGATGTATCAATATCATCATCACTATCTGTAACAAGAACAATGATGCATTAGCACTATACAAGACAACGCTAAGTCGACCAACAATTGTTTTCTTTACATGTGCATTAAATGTTTCAAAGAAAATAGAGAAGTTGTTTATTCAGATTTGAATTTCCAATCATTTTCTATAGGCATATATGAAAAGATAGTGTATCCTCAATTAGATGATGTCTCTTTTTTGGGGTCATTTGCACTGAACCTCCTCCCCCCAAGCTCAAAACACACTTTTTGAGTCTCAAAATCCCCCAACACAATCTGGGAATATGGCAGGTATGTAGGTGAGGTATGATCAGCATAAAAGCTCAGAATTTCTAAAGGGTGGACAAGACAGACATCTAATTTGAAAAGATACTTTTATTCAACAAAGAGCACTTTTGGAAAGGAGTGGATATTTTTGCAACATGCAAATTTGCCGCTAATTGTGAAATTTAAGATGTCTTTCTTTTAGGATGTAAAAACTATGGAAGCACATTAATAAACATAAATATCTATGAAATTAATACAAAATAACACAACTTTAAGGAAGTATATTACTTATCTGGAGGAAGGCAGAAGCATGGACCCAGGATGGGCACAGGGGAGGACCCTAAAGGGTAAAGGCGAGGGCACTGAGCCCAGTGGTAAGAACATATGGGGTCGGTGGGATGGTAACCTTCTTTCAATCTATTTGAAGTGATGAGCAATTGTGACAATGTTGAGTAGTGCCTGGACACCTTGCACAATATGCTTATATCTTGTCTTACATCATGATGCTGATATTTCACACTTATTGCATTTCAGGAAATATATCAACCACATCCTGTAATGCTCCATTTCTTACTGCATAACACTCCTACTGTGAATAATGAAAATCGCTTTAACATAATTATGCTGTAAAATAAGAGCCTACCAGTTTTTACTCTTATGATTTCAGATGAACAACATAAAAAGTCCCTGATTATGTACTGGAAAATTGTGTAGTAGCAGACAAATCTGGGTCTACACTGTTTGAAATATGGTGCAATACAGTGGTATAAAAACGAATACATTTGAACAAGTATGGATCAGATACAGATAAACAAGTATGGATAGGATAGAGCTAGGTAAGTATGGATGTGATACAGTTGGACAAATATGGATATGATACAGTCGGCTAAGTATGGATGTTGCACAGTTAGCCAAGTATGGAATGATTCAGCTGGCCAAGTATGGATGTGATACAGTTGGCCAAGTATGGATATGATACAGTTGGATAAATATGGATATGATACAGTTGGTCAAGTATGGATATAATACAGTTGGACAAGTATGGATGTGATACAGTTGGTCAAGTATGGATATGATACAGTTGGATAAATATGGATATGATACAGTTGGTCAAGTATGGATATAATACAGTTGGACAAGTATGGATGTGACACAGTTAGCCAAGTATGGAATGATACAGTTGGTCAAGTATGGATATGATACAGTTGGCCAAGTACGGATATGATACAGTTAGACAAGTATGAATGTGACACAGCTGGACAAGTATGGATATGATACAGTTGGTCAAGTATGGATATGATACATTTGGACACATACGGATATGATACATTTGGACAAGTATGGATGGGATACAGCTAAACAAGTATGGACAGAATATGAGCAGACAAATATGGACCTGACAGGATTCCTGCAGACTTAAAAAAAAAATTCCATGACTTTTACAAAACTTTTCCAAGGCCATTTCACAAAACTCAAGGACAACAATATCTTGCATTGTCAAGTAAATTAACTGTTGTGTTCAAAACAAGTTGTTTTAATCAGTGCTCAGAGCTCTATGAAATTAGCAGTTATCAATTTTATTAACTGTACCGTCAGAAATTTTAAATTTTTTCCAAAACCTGGCAAAATTTTCAGAAATTTTGACTTTTCAAGACCGCCGAAACTTATCTTTTAAATTCCAGAACTTGTTCAGAACTTCCAGGACTCGCTGGAACCCTTACATGATACAGCTGGACAAGTATGGATATGATACATTACTAACCTGGTTCAAGCATTCGTATTGCATCAGCCTTTGCTAGCTCCAGTGCAGTGATCCATTTCTGTCTCTCAACTTCAGATGTTGCTTTCAAATGGAATGTTTGTGTTCCTCCATTGGATATAACTATTGTACAGGAATCTTCTGTGTGGATAAATGCAGTTGCCAGGTTGATTGTACCTCGACATGTGTGGGCCATTTCTGCTTGATTACTGTGTGGAAAATGATGCAAAGGATAATCTAATTATACAGCAGTAAAGCTTACTATGTGGCAGCATAATTCGATCAAAGTTTGTTATTAACCTATATAAAATTAGCAGGGCAACTTCATGGGTTAGATGCAGTTATTTTCTTTTTACCTTGTAAATGTCTATTTTCAGAAACAGTCTACATTTTATGTAGTTTCATGTATTATCAGTGTCTGAATATAAAAAGAAGAAAAATCGTGCTGGCTCTTTGTCATTCTATACCAGGCCATTAACAAGAGGTCCAACGCTCACACACCTGTCACCTACCACAAGCCATATGCAAGGGCAGTTAGCCAAGAAATCTGGCTTAAACTTACTATGATCTTTTCTGACATTTAAATATATTTTAGTACTGGCTGGCAGCCACAGAGGTTGATGGATCAGCATCATTTGTTCAACTATGAATTTCCGCAAGTCAGGCTCTCGAAACTTCAACAATAGTTTGCAAATAGCAAGCTGTGTTTTAAGAACAGAATCAGTGATCTGGATATTTTAACTGCGACGTGTACATTATTTCTTCATAAAATCTGTCTGAAACCGTAAATTGTAATGGGGAAATAATGGTGGCTATCGCTGTGTACGCCTTAATTAGCTTGTCTGTTTTCGCAAACTATTGGGACAATAGAGATAAATATTCATGGAAAGCAAAGTCTAGATATTATGTTATTGAAGATTTAGCTTTAAAATGCATTTATGTAGGTCAGAAACATATGGGACAATGCCATGTTGCTGAATTCGTGATAAGCGCTGTAAGGTAGTTGTCTGACTAGACTCTTATTTGTGAAAATACTGCCCCCAAAAAAGCATCAAAGCAAATACTATTTAACCAATGAATAACATTACTACAAGGACGCAGACAAATAATAAAACCATAAATCTGCAATCCCATCAATGGATTGTTGTAATGAAGCTATAAAGTGAGTGGTTACATTATAAAAACCCTCTTTCTACAAATAGATGCACTCACATGTGTGTTGATTCGGTTGGAAAGAAGGGTTTAGTTCATTACCAAGATAAAGAAGCCATGTCTGTAATTTTATGCATTTCAGTGTGTTGTCTATGAACAGTTACGGTAATGATTTATCGGCAACAAAGACATATGGACAGAGTGATCTGAAGACGAGTGCATTTGCCGTCATGTACATGGTACATGGGTTGTTTCAAAGAAGTTTAGAATCTTTCAAGTACCATTACAGTGAAAGTAAAAACAAAATTCTTGATTAATAGTAGTTGATTAAGCATTTTTACCAACCTGCAATTATGATAATGTGATCTAGTTAATTATAATGTATACCTTCTATTATTCTTTTATAGTCATATGGCCAAAATACACTACACATGAATATGATAACTTTTATACATGTACAAAACATGTTTATAATATACATACAACTCAGAAAATATTGTAATTGAAAATAAGGTATTGCTTAAGTCCAATGTTATAATTCAAATAAGAGAACACACACACATACATACATACATACATACATACATACATATATATATATACTTCTTATTCTGTCCAAAAGGAGAAGTATCTTCTCCCTAAAAGTCATATCTAGCTCGACCCATGGTAATACTGGCCACATTTGGCAGCAAGTCAGCATAATTTTGCAAAAAAACTCGTGCCATGCTGCTTTCTGTAAAGCTTGATCAAATTTTGTTCAGCAGCTTTGTAGACAAAAGTTGTTTAACTATTGTTCTAACATCAGCCATATTTGATGACAGACTGGAATCTAGATCTAACTAGAGGTCATAAGAAATCTTCAACAAAAAATAATTTTGATATGACCATCCACTGAGTAGCATTAACAAGATTTTCAAGATGGCTGTCATGGTGACCATCCTTGATGTCAGAGTAACACCAGTTACACTTCAGACCAACCAAACTTGATTTGAAGTCTTTCAGTTTAAACTCTACATTAACTTATCTATTCAGGAGGAGTAGCTATAACATGATTTTCAATATGTTCACTCTAGATGACCCTAAATCTTAGAAAGAATTCCACCGAGCCATTTTTCAAAACCGAAACACTGAAGGTGGTGCTCTACAGTTTCGTATTTTGCATAGGGTTAGAATTTTAAAGAAAAAGAATTTCCCCGGGGTTCCTCACTGGTTATACTGGCTATTTAAAAAAGACCTTGTATATCTTAGATACTGTTTAAAGAACCTTTAATTCCCTTTATTTTGGTGTATGATTGATGGGTGTAATATGGGTTATAGAGTATACAGCTTGGCCTTACTCCAGATGTGCACCTTTCAAAAAAGTGCTAGCTCCACTTGGTCATTTTCACTTCCTGAACTTCAGAGGTAAATTGTAAAAAATAGAGCTGATAACTTTTTTAACATTTTATATATTTGGTAATTCATTCATTGTACTTTCAGAAGCTGGTATTGTCTAGTCTGGTGAAATTCATTTTCCCTATTTTAATAGCTGCTAAGGATAGTGTACTTTAGACAAATTCAGGCTGATTTTTGGAGCACAAGGGAGCAGTCATTTTAATTGGCAGTGTGCTAAGATAATTTACAATTTCCAAAAGTACAATATCCAAAGAAATGTCAGCCACATTACATCAAAGTAGCATAGAGGTATGCCAACATTCTCACCACTGTGCATGTTTTAAATGCAAACAACTTCACCTTACATATGTCACTCTCTCAAAAGTACATAATAACTGGTGAGTGCACCCCAAAAAAGAAATAAACTTCATTTATGTCTACCACAGGTTATTCCATTTCTCTCTCTTTTTCAATACACAGTATCTACTCATAAAACCTTCCTCAATTCATTTTGTTTAATTTATAAGTGACCCCCAAAAATAGTTTTTTTTTTACACAGGCATCCCCAAAAGAAATCCCTTCTACACATCTGCTCTCATAAAAAACCTCACAATTTCTGTTTCAATTAATAATAATAATAAAAATAAACTTCAGTTATGTATATTGCACTTTACTGTTTGCAAGAGAGAGCAAGAAATAAAATTTTGACACCAATCTTCATTCAGCATAAGAAAATAGCTCAATTGCTGCTTAGCAATTCATTTTGTGTTTAAAAAGAATTTATACAATTAACTGGGTTATTAACCAGCTATTAGTGTGCTTTCTTTATTTTATTATTATCTTAGTCAAATAACCAGCTTCTATGAACTTAATGCTTCAGAAATAGATTGAAATTCAAATGAGCCAGCATTACTGCAACAATCAAACTGAATAAAAGACAATATTCACGATGACCTAAGCATTAATATGACTGGTTCAAAATAAGCAGGAACTAATTGGGATTTATAGCGTTTAAAGCCAAAACCTCTTCCACCTCCAGTTCAGAGTAGATAAAGAAGTTCTACCAGGGATATCTGTTTAAAGCCATTAAAAATAAGAAGCCATGTATTAATACCAATCAATGCAATTATAGATTTTATAGTCTCGGCAAACATATGGCTTAGCAATTTGGGTGATTTACAAGGTGTTATTGACACATGTCGTGTTCAGCTTATTCGTAATACAGTACAAGTTAAACAGGAGGAAAAAGGTATCTATAAAAAGAAATTAAACTTATACTGAGCTAAAACCATTTGGACTTACAAAACTGGATACTATTTATTGTACATTAAATAAAATCGTATCTACTGCTGATACCCACTTCACAACCAAGTCTGCAAAGTAGCAGGCATTTCAGCTGAATGATGATGATAATAGAATGGATGTCCAGAACTTAACTACAACTGCAATATGGGAAGAAGAAAAAAAACCTGAACATTTATCTCCCCATGTGCACATACTAACTGGCCCCACCCTTTTCTGCTGAATACATGTCACAAGTCATTTAACACCTTGGATTATGTCTTGCTGTTAATTCAACTTCCAAGTTCAAAGTTTGTTCATGAGACTTTAAGTTTAGTTTTGGTTCCCAAAGATTCAGTACCATTTGGGCTAATATGAACCTAATATTTGTTTTTCACACTGCTGGCCTAACTGCTAAACCCCTGATAAATATACATTTGGTCCATGTTCTTTGGTGACAAATAGTTTCATTTGTATTCATGTCAACTTCTTAAAAAAGATTGGGTCAAAATGTAATAAAATGGTAAATGAACTGATAAAACATTTGGCTTGACATTTGGGAATAGTTTTGCAGTATCTGTCATGTGGACTGAAAGAATGTAGAGTCAAACCCTCCTATCTCGACCTTGGTTATCTCGAAAACCCAGGTATGTCTAGTGTTTTGGTCAGGTCCCAAAAAAATCTTTCTTTGTTGCTAATTTTTCCCCGCTTATCTCGACCTCTGTTAATTTGATAACCCCGTTATGTCGGACACAAGTTTTTTGGTCGGAAGTAATGTGGACCCACTTAATACAACGAAATGCAACTTTTAATGTCCATCTCGGAGAAATTTTACATGATTAATGTTTCCACTACTACCTGTACCTTGCACCGGCAAGGATGGAAAAAAATCAGTATGAGACTACATTTTACCAGTACAAATTTTAATTAATGAATCTCATCAATGCATGGTTTATCACTTGCATAGAGTGAAGAAAATTATGTTGTAAACCATACTCTGGGGTAAGGAAATTGAATGAATGCGTTTCTGACCTTTATAGGAGCTGCGTTCATAATGGACACCCGTCACACCATGCCAATATAGTTCGTTCCATGGCATCGCGAATTTTATCTTATCTGTAACTCAGTAAATTATCAGGTCGAAATCATTAAATGTACCTAAAAATACCTAATTCGTTTTACACTATACATTTAAAAAGAATTAGGTACTTTTAGCTACATTTAATGATGCTAACCTGAAAACTGACAGAATCACAGATAGGATAAAATTCAGGATGTTCTGTGGAACAAACTCTAGTGTAATCCCATTCCAATAACGTCACGATCAGTCACCAACTGAATCCATACACAGTTAACAAGTCTGGTTCAGAGTTCACTTAAAAAGTAAAAAGTTAGTGTGTTTCCATGCTTGGTGAGTGTAAGCCTTCAACTTCAGCATGGCTAGATCAAGTGACTTACAATCATCTATAAACAGAAACTGCAAAAATTCCAAACTAAGCTGGTACCCTACTCAAACAAACACTTGGTTATTAGTTGTTTGAACAAGAGTAAATAAAAATCACAAATAGTATTTTTTAAAAATCCATAGTGCCCAAACTTTTTATGTTTAAATGAAAGTGTCTATCACTGATTCTTCAACCCTAACAGGATTAAGCAGAAAGTCACTGATAAAAGTAATGTCAATGAAATAAAGAGGACTGCTTTTATTTGTATTGTCTTATCTTGAAGTTTAATCAAGTATCAAAGCTTCGCATCAAAGTGACATCCTGACACTTCTTCTGGCACTCTGTTCTTGCTGATGGTCTCTGATCAAAGTTGGGAAGGATATGGGACTATAACTGTATGAATAAAATAAGTCGCCTTCTTAAAGAATTTGATGTCAAGACAGTTAAGTTTAAAGACTTTCACAGTTTGTCAGTACATGAATACCGACAGCCTCATCTTTTTTACAGCACATACGCAAATTTTATCGTTAAAAACCGGCATACCGGTGTAAAGGAACCTCTGATGATTAAAAAAGCAATCACGTACAAAATTTTGGTCACTTATATTTTGCTACTAAAGTCAACACTAACAAAAGAAAATACTTTTAAATATGTACAGTCCAACATGTACACGTACTTAAATTGGCCTAGATTTTGGTCAGCGTGAGAAAACTAATCCCTTGCTGAGGCTACCAAAGGGATGAGGCTATTCACAGGGAAATAAATTAAAAAATTTGTTTTTTAAAACCAATTACATTTTTACAGTAACATAAGTGTTCTAAAAATGTGACTGGTTACTTAATCTCCTTCAAAATACCTCCAATCTTTATCTTTGCAACCTGGCATGACTGAATTATTATTTTTATTAAGCTTTAGAGATGCCATTTGGTTTTAGAAACAAAACTCATTTTGGTGCTTCAGATGCATAATCAGTTTTCTGCAGTAGATTTGTCAACTAAACCCTGATATCTCATGACCCGGTTATGTCGACGATTTTTTGACACCCCCGACGTAATTGAGATAACCGGGTTTGACTGTACTCTACCAAATAAATTCTATCTACATTAACTGAAAATAATACAAGTTTATCTCCTACCAAAATATTTAAGTGATTATACTTATTCATCACTTTCATCCATTCATTTGGCATTAAATTCGTCAGATGACCAAGCCAGCAATCCTAAGGATATTTTTTAAGCTGTTGGTTATAGAATGTAGCATCATGTGCTTCATAGAGTCTGCATAAAACAGAAGGTCTATGGTAAAATTAAATGCGCCATGAAACGTGAGAAAATGTGTCATATGAACATGTACATTTGGGTCACAAGTACTAAACAGAGGCTGAACTTCTAGAGATCGTACTTGGATAGCACTGTGTATATTTCATTGTGAAACATTTTAAGCAAACAATTTAAAAAGGACTAGGGGAATGTTGTTGTTGTTGTTGGCTTAGTGTCATTTTTCTTCACATCATCCAGTACATTGCAGCCATTAAGGTGGAAAAAAACATTGGGAAGAACCACAAACCCATGGGAAGTTACTGGCAAGCATTCTCACATATCCATCATGGCTGAACCCAGGGCTCAAACCCAGCAGAGGTGTGATTCAGTGATCTGTAAAGGCGAAAGCCTTAGACCACTTGGCCACCTGACTGGGGGAGTGAACAAAAATTACAGCAATTCTCCCCGTTTTTAAAATTTTAATAACAGAATGAAACCTACTAATGCTTATGTGTCATTTCTTTTTCTTTTTGTTTGTTTAAAAGCAGTCCTATCTCTCATTAAAATTATAATCATTAAACTTTGTATATTTTGCTAAGTACCTATTTAGTCTCAGGATTCTTTGATTAGAAATTTATCATTCTTCTCTCACAATATACATACATGAATGCATTTAGTGGGTGAGTCTTTGAATAGCAAATGGCTTATATAAAAAAATAGTTTATTTTGAATTAGCCCTTGCTTGGGGGCACATGCATTGACCCCCACTGGGACTTCAAAACACACCTTCTGTGTCTCGAACACCCCCAACACTATATGGGAATATGGCTGGGCTCAATTCTGTATGTGTAATGATTTTTTCCAAACTGTCAAATTTTGCAGATTTAAAAGCGATACAAGTGTCACCTATAGTGACAACTCTATACCAGTAACTTAAAACATTTCATCAAATGGGAGATGGGTTCATTAGTAGCATGCAGAATCAGATGAGGTATGTGTCAACTTTTAAAGAAAGGAAATCAATTTCGTCCAGGACTGTTGATGCTGAACAAATGTACAACATAAATCTTGAACCCTTTTTATCGCCAGAAACTTATCTGCTGCATTTCGTATCCAAAAAATATAACACATATGTGTCCAACGAATGGCATATGTATCAAAAGCTATATAACAATTATATATTTGTTTCGGAACGTGTCATACCGGTAGTAGGAAAGCAGACCATTTTGCAGGACAAACCACCTTTTCTGATAACCCTTTATATAGTTTGTCCATTTATACAGCCACCCCTTGTAACTGGACTGATGTTGTCTGACCTCCGACATTGCGCCTAAAAAGCAGAAACGCTAACTCGCAATAAAATATGCCTTTTATGAATGGCAATTAATCATCACAGCTATTTTTCAATATTAAATAAATAGCATCCCCTTGATGGCTACCGGTACACGTCACCGCCCTTGTATCTAATAAATCCGCCTTCCGTGAACTATTTCAGACCTACAAAATCATGGGAAAATATATTAGCCATTTTCACAAAGGAATCATATCAATGAAAATCACATCATACGACATGAGAAGAAGACAATAAACACATATTTAACCGTGTTATAAAATTTTTTATTCACCCATGGGGATCTATTAGTCTCACTTTGTAAAAGCGTATGAATTTATCAGACGATTATAGACTGGTTTTTATCCTCAGAGGTAAAAAAAAACCCCAAACACAACTTTGAGGTCAATCTGATGTATAGTTATGAGTAACAGAAAAAGCAGATGGGATTCCGATTGAAACAACCGGTGATCTATCAGATCTTTCAACCTAGCCGTGTTCAATAAATACCTCTCGCGTGACTCCGTGGCATCTGTGACAAGTGATTTCATTAGGTGATGGGATCAGTGACATGAAACATTACTGTGATGATAAAATGACATCACGTTTCTTGAAACTGTCGACAGTTTCATTGACAGACACACCTCCGGCACCAGCGTCATTATGGGACGTTTGGAGTTGGTCTATCTATAAATACGTTGGCGCAATCACACTTGACTATTAAGCAACGGGTGGTGCATGGTCAAAGATACAGGAAGGACGGTAGCGATAGGATAATCAGAAGAGTAATAATAGGAAAGGCAGAAATAAGTAAAAGAGTGTCAGTGTACGTTTTCGTCCCTTCATACTCAGACCACTCCGGCTACCGTAGCAGCAGAGAGGCTGAACCCTACAACTTTTTTAGAGGGCTCCGTTCGCAAAAATAAGGGTTCTGCGAAGACTGAAAAATAAGGTCAGTAAATCGTAAACCTCGCCGTTAACCGATTATGTTTCCATACAACGGGAAACAGATCCAATTAACTTTTTTGTTACCCCGCGCTGACTATTTTTTTTCAAATCGTAGACGTGTTCGTTTGCGACGCGCACACATACGTGTTGTCGCAGCCTCTCTGGTGCTGTAATTAAATAACTATGATATCAATAATGATAAGTGAACCACACTCAGCTAGACTAGCTCGAGAGCGACTAGAGGCAATCAAAAAATATATACCCGTGAGAGATTCTGTCAGACAAAAACTACAGGCACGTCAGGAAGCTCAGGTGGAATTTGCAGAGGATACAGCAGAATTATTTAAACCGGTTACTAGAGCTACCGAAGGGGTTAGGAAAGCTACCGAAGAAGTTACAGAAGCTACCAGAGTTCTTCTTCCCACGTTGCAGCAAACCGCGGTAGCAACTGGAAAAATAGCAGAAAGAACTAAGAAAACAAAAAAGATTTTAAGAGGACTTCCAGGTGAAATAGCTGATATTCAATCACAAGAAACACTTAGGGATATTAGCCGACTTTATCTTGAAGAACCACAACCTGAAGTTCAACCTCCTCAACCAAAAAGTAAGACAACCAGCAATAGAAAAATTTCGCGATAACGCGGTTGCACTTATCAAGGAAAATGCAGGAAATGCTATTAATGTTGCACTAGATTTTGATAGAAAAAAATGATTATTTAAAAGCTAATGTAGCAATAGCAAAAAAAAAGACTGGAATAAAACGATATTTAAGATTTATGCTGATGTACCAGCAGGTGCTCAAGTTGCTGATAATCATCCTGATTTTAAATTATTTAATCAATCAATCCGCGCGGAAGAAATTCGACGCAGACAAGAATCAGAACAGATAGAACAGGTTTTAGAAATGAAAGAACAAAAAATACCACCGGAAACAAGTAAGAAGAAGAATTCAAAGAAAAAGAAAAAACAACCTCCTCCTTCTCCGGAACCACAACAATATTACGTACCACCTGATATCGAAGATGACAATTCTACTCCCAGTGCTACTGGAAGTGGTTTTGGTACGGGTACCAGAGGAAGTGGTCTTATTACTCAGTGTCCCGGAAACATCCTTGCCGACGTGGACAGATTAGAAATCTTCGTTGGAGGAAAACGAGCTGGTAATAACTCTCCTGAGATCATCAACGAAATAGCATCAATTTGTCAACGATTATTTACAGGTGGTATCATGGACATTAATGTTTACCGGGAACTCATCGATGAAATTACCGATAATTACTACAGTAAGTAAACAGTTAGATATAACAACTATAATAAAATGATTATACACAATGCTCCGCGTAGACCGACTATGGTCAGGGTGATAAATTCAAGATTACCAATCTATAGCGCGTACTACGGAGATGGACTTGGTGATATCGTTCAGGGTTTATTGCAAGGTTAGCTCCGAAGGCAATACCGATTGCAAAACTATTGGGTATGAAAGCTGTCGACATTGTTCGTGAAAAAGGTATTGATGCTGCCGGTGACGTTACCGCGAAAGCATTCTCGGCAATCCAGGATAGATTAGCACGATTAATACGACGAAAGCCGCAGCCAGTAAAATTACCCAGCACCGCGGAAATGCCTGCAAGTGTTAGTAAAATAATAAATCGAGCTGCAAATCAAAAACTAGCAGAGTTAGCTAGTGTACCAATGTCAGAAAAAGAAAAAAAATATAACCGCTAGTCTGATAGCAGGAAGCGGTCTTCGTGTTAGACGAACACGATAATAATAAAAATGTTCAAAGGTACATCTGATCCCGCATTTGACATGGATGCACCAGTACACAAAGATGAATCTGTGCGTGATTATCAGTATTATCCTTATGATGCACGACAGCCAAATCAGCGTGGGCTAATTGAGCTACAAGTTCAGGACACAAGCAGATATTTCTTACCCGCAGAAGCGTTTGTCGAAGTAGAAGGTGAAATTCTGAAAACAGATGATGCTGAATATGCAGATGATGTTCGAATTGGCTTTGTTAATAATGGCATTATGGCGTTGTTCGACAGCGATATATACATGATTGACGGAAGAAATATTGAATCTATTCAGAAGGACGTCGACGTTGCCACAACGATACTTGGTCTTGCAAGATACAGCGACGATTATTCAAGATCAGCTGGTCCGTCAATGATATTTGTCAAGGATACTTCTAACCACCCTGACAACAGACAGTATGACATAAGGCGACCAAGAAACAATGCCAACAACGCTGACGCTGATGTGTGGCCAGTGGTTCATGGCGCTAATCCAGATTTCAACTTAGGATTCGCAGCGCGTCGATCAATGCTAAAAGGTAGAAGAAGAACATTTTCATGTGCAATTCAATTATCACATATTTTTGGATTCTGCAGAAATGTCAGAAAAGTTATTTTCGGAGCCAAGCATTACAGTTGTACTTGTAAGAAAACCACCGACGATGATGCAATCTGGCGCCCTGTTGGTGATGCTGGTAAAGTAGCGCTGAGAAAACTTTCGTTGTGGATGCCAACACCGACTCCATCGGTCACCGAAGAACAGCGGCTACTTTCCTTTATGAATCAAGGTGGTAAATCAACATTATCATGGCTGACAACAACTACAGATACTGTACAAAGTACAATTAATGGTTTATTCACATGGCAGATAGCATCACAGCAAGGTGTCTTTGCACCGCGACATATATTTATTGCGCTCCAAGATGCTGCACAAGTAAATAATTAAACAAATAGTATAATGATATTTGACCAACTTGGCGTCACAGAAGTTTTTTTTTAAGGATAAATGGATATCAGGAACCCTCCGATGACATTGTTACGACCCTGTAGTTAAATTACATACGTGTTAAAATTTAAATTCTTCTAATTCTTTGTTTCATTTTTATTTCATTTTTACATTATTAAATGTAGTTATTATTATTATGATTATCATGTTTGCATGGGTCTAATAGTTTGTTAGAAACATCGTATTTATTTCAAACGTAAATGTGACTCATGTAAGCACGACTTTTGTATGATAGTTTTTCGTTGCAAGTAAACAGCCGGGAAGAGCTATGTAAATGATTGGCTGCGACCGAGGTTATTTCAAAATAATACTTGTTTACGCATTGTAGTGATTTCGAAATCACACGTGTTTTCGTGCGTGTGTACATGGTGTGACGTATTAGCTTGTTTTATATGCTCATTTACCTGTAAGAAATATTTAGTTATAGTCGTAGTCATAGTCGTAGTCAGTCATAGTTGAGAG